>NDXB01005565.1:59870-90631 GCA_002631895.1 Agapornis roseicollis | reverse complement strand
GCCAAAGTTACCTTTTACCTAATCCCACGGTATCCTTGGCAGGTAGCTATAAACAGTTACGGTTGGCTCTCTGTGCTCTCTTTAATCTAGACTGCTGACGGCTACATACATTGTTCTATTGTTCTAGTTTCTATGTAAGTATTAATCAGTTTATAAATCAACTTGTACTTGTTCCACTGGTTTCTATTAAATGATTCTGACCTGTCCCTTTGGCCCTGGTACAGGGCCATACAGGGGATTTCATAACAGCATCTGGTTGCTCAACAAACACACTTCTCACTAAAACATTTCTTATAACTCTACATTATTAAAATTAAATATTATAAATTATTGATTAAATTTTAATTACCAAAATTCTAAATATCAGTAACAGAATGAGATAACTAAAGCAAGGATAGCCAGCTCCTGATGTGCCAGAATATATAACTCAGCCTGTCATCTTCATTTCCCAGAGTCCCTCAGAACTGGTCAGGAAGCCTGCTGTCAGCCACACATATCATTCACTAACACACAGCAGTCTCCCTGCAGCCTTCCTCTTATTGTGTAGTGGAACATGCCCTAAACACAAACTGTAGGTGGGTCAACATCACTTTAAGTGTGCATACATACACTTGTACCACTCACATTTGTCTGGGCTATGATCAGGTGATAATCGAAGTCCAGTTACAGAACAGATAAACACACAGTACCTGGGTGCCTCTGTTGAGGGATACTGGATTGACCTGGAAGAGAAGCTGAGTCACACCAACTGAAACCAAGTGGAGAAAATAAAGATAAGTCTTGTGGATCTTAGGACTTATAACAGGAAAAAGACAATTGGAGAACAACAAGGGAAAAGCAGCAAACACACATTGTCAGATAACTGAATCTTCATGCAAGTGAATTATTGGCAGGGGAAAGGGGAGGCACATCTTGATGACATGAGAAGTTAAAGAGGTGAAGGTAACAGAAGAAATAGAAGATTAAGACAGACACTACTCAGCAGACTTAAAAGACTGACCTTTTTGAAACTAATTAATTAGCCTAGGAAAAATAATGTGTTAAAAGACAAAGGGAAATACTGGGAGCGGAGAAGTACTGAAAATATGCAGCTGTTGCCATTACATTGCATTCCATTACCCGTAAAAGGGTAATGTATTTCTCTAAAGAGAGAGGAAAATCAAAATCAAAACTGCGAAGGTGCTCTTAGGGTTGTTGGGTGTCTGTGGAGAGGGGGCTGTGTTTTGATTTTTGTTTGGGTTGGTTTTTGTTGTTGAAGGCGGGGGGGGGAACACACAGGCATCGGGGCAGAAACCAATGTTAACTGCAGTACAGAAAGAGCTAGGGATAGAGAACTGATCCGAACCTGAAATACCACATGTCAGGTTTACGGAAGGAAGCTCAGAATGTTAACTGGAGATCACCACCGACTCTCAATAGCTGTCAAATCAATGCTGGCAGAAATAAAGAAGATGCAGTTAAGTCTGTTGTTGATAAACGTATCTGCTCAGTCACATCAACATCAGATCTTTATGCCACCTACACTGAAATGTGGCAAAATACACCAAGTAAATCAAGAAGTCATTTGACTTTTTTCTTCCATTTGGTTTTAACAGTAAAACAGGTAGAGGAAAAATGTGCAATTATTAATCAAAAATGAGCAGCTCTCCAAAATATTCAAGAGGAAGCAAAATGAATGAAAATCCAAGGGGGGGGGGAGGGGGAAAGGTGAGAGTGGAAGAGTAAGACCATTTTGGAACACATGAAGAGTAGCATGCTAGTACATAAGGTCTGAAGCAAAACAGCCGATACAGCTATATCTAGCTTCTAAAAGCTGGGACTCAGATGAAAAATGCTTCGAAACACAACAGTCAAATATTTTATTCAGAAGACTAAAATATAACACAACCACTAATGATCCAAGACCTAGGATAAAGGTCCTGTAGGTCAATAACTAAATCATTCAGACTTCAGCATGATTTCAGGATATACTATTGGTTTTAATAACAGCACAGCGAACACTGAAACAACCTGTCATTCCTCTTAGAGCCAAAATTGGAGCCGACAGAAAGTCTTACCTTTTTAGTTTGGTTTTACCATTTATTATGACAAAATAAACTATTGTGACATTGACCCACTCTTTAGCAGCTGGTCTACTGAATTACGGAATGACCATGCAGCTTTTATCCTAGGCTGAAGTATCAGTTTTGAATGTCATTTTCATTTGAAGCCTGTTCTTATCCAATAAGGCCATCTAATACAGATATGTTGCAGATTATAATGTCTGCTCCTTCCAGAACCTTCAGAAAATTGTATTCAGTGAAGGATTTCATTTGCAGCGCTTCCATTCCCAACAAATCCATTCATTCTTCACTTATTTGCCTATTAGATTGATAGTGAGTATGTGGCCAGCCAGCTGGCTTAGTATTCCAGCACAGTATTCCAGCACACTACAGCTTCCCCTCTTCGTGATTCTATTTAAGTATTTCAGCACTTCACATGTACTTGCAGTTTCACGCCGTCTCTTACCTGCTAACCTCCGACAGTCTCCTCCGTGTGACAGGTACAGCTCGCTGCAGCGTCTTCCTTGCTGTCCCCGTAATAACGCAATCGAGGTGCTTTTAGCAACCAGCAACCGCCCTGTGGCAGCCTCACCACCAGGGCGGGTGTGCCCGGAGCGATGAGCTTGTGGATTCCCTACGTTTCCAAATGCCCCTGAAATCCTTTCTTTTCATGTTACCGGCTAACCTATAGATTTAAGGGAAAAGCGTGTTCCATCCGGCTTTCCGAGGTTCTTTCTGCCTGCCTTTTGACGGCATTCGCAGAACAGACCACTCCTATTTTCGACAGCTACTGCCCAGTTTACACAGTGAGTGCCACTAAAAATCACCCTTAAAAGAGGTACTCGCTTAATCTCATTTGTACCTGTAACGTATAATTTTTTAAGTTCAGAAGTGCCTTCACAGGGACGAACGCATATGAACAGCCTCTGGAACAGACCTTCCCACGGCGGGGACTCGCTCCACTCACACTGTGTTTCCCTCAGCTCCACACAACAGTTCAACAGCAGTTCAACAGGAAGTGCAAAGTTTAACAGGAGAAGACCCTTATTTTCCTAACAGGTCGCTGCCGAGTCAGCGCCCGACGGCGCTTGCCGCCGGCAAACAGCGCTTAAGCGCTTTCCATCGCCCCCACCACACAGACACGCACCGCCGCCCCGCGCCACTCGCCCATGGCGCCCACCGCGCATGTGCGCAAGCCTGAAGAGTCCGCTCCCCAGCGGTCATGCGCAAACTGGGAGGAGGGAGGCGCGGGCTCGCTGGTGCGCGTGCGCGGGGGTGGCCGCGGCCGCGGCCGCTTGAGGAGCCGGGAAGAGGCGGGGCGCGGAGCGATTTGAACCGGAGGGCGGGGAAGCGGCGTCCGCTCCGCTGCCATGGCCAAGCAAGTGGGTCGGGATCAGCAGGGAATCACCTTGCGGGGCAGCGCCGAGATCGTCGCCGAGTTTTTCTGTAAGGGGCTGCCAGAAGGGGCTGGTGGGAGGCTCCGGGACCGGGCTGGGAAAGAGAATGGATTGGCGGCTAATAGGCCTCTTGTAGGGTGACATGGCCGCCGGCAGAGAAGGGGGACTGCAGCTGCCTCACACACACACCTCTTACCTTCCCCTTCTTGTTGCAGCCTATGGAATCAACAGCATCCTTTATCAGCGGGGTATCTACCCCCCTGAGACTTTCACCCGTGTCCAGAAGTACGGGCTCACTCTCCTTATCACCACCGACCCCGAGCTGAAGAACTATCTCAACAACGTGGTGGAGCAGATGAAAGGTGGCGGAGGCCTAGAACGGGCTGGGAAGCTGAGGGGGGTTCTTAAGGCTGCTCTGCCCTTCTTGACGGGTTTGTTTTGCACGCTGCAAGTAACTGCTGTGTGTTCTTTCAGAGTGGTTGTACAAGTGCATTGTGCAGCGCCTGGTGGTGGTCATCTCGAGTATTGAAAACAATGAGGTTCTGGAGCGGTGGCAGTTTGATATCGAGTGCGACAAAACTGCAAAGGATGAGAAGTGAGTAACGGTGTTCCTCTACATCTGCTCTTCCCTGTATCTAGTAGCTGTGCAGATGTAAGAGGATACACGCCATGTGCATCTGTGCCGTTCTGGTTCCTCAGAGCAGTTGAGATAGCTGCTCACTGAGCATGGGAGATGTGTCTTCAAACCTCACAAAGCCTTCTTTCTTACTGCTCATCCTTATGTTTGTCGGTAAACTGTAAACTATATGAAGCAAACATAATCCTCAAGTGATTTTTTTTTTGTTTTGTTTTGTAAAGCATCAGATCAGAACTTGATTTTTAATCTTCAACAAAGTACGTAAAATCCTGTACCAGGTATATGCCCTTAAGTACTACTACTTTGCTGTTACATCAGAATGTTTTTATCCATTCTGGACTGAGAATAAATGTCATAGTTCCTTACAAAAACTGTGAAGCTTCACAACAGTAAACTATTGCTTAACTTTCCTAAGCCTTAGTCACTACTATAAAAATTCTGTAACAAACAGACCAACAGAGCTGAATGAGGAGAACTGTATTTAAAGAAAACTGTCAGGATGGTAGAAACTTTCTTTCTTAACGGAGTTTTCCTATTTTTCCAGTGAACCACGAGAAAAATCTCAAAAGGTTATTCAGGATGAAATTCGATCTGTTATCAGACAAATCACTGCCACAGTAACTTTTCTGCCACTGCTGGAAACTGCCTGTGAGTATTGACTTCACTAAAGAAATCGCTTACTTCTTCTAGAAACCTCAGCCTTCCACTTTAGAAAATACTTTCTGCTACTTTTGAGGCTTTTTAGTTATTACATGTCATATACCACCACATTTCTGCACCACGTTTTGTTAGACTGAGAAGACAGAACTCAGAGTAGCTTAACTAAATGAAACTAGTGTATGTACTCTGAATGTAAGCTTTCATAAGTAATAATTTTGTGGCTAGCTGTGGAGAGGCTTGTGTGAGTAACTCTTGAATTCATATGAAGTGCTCCACAACATTTTAACATGTTTAAAAAAAAAAAAACCAAACCCTTGCATCACACTTGCTTGAGAAAACTAAAATGGCTACATATGAGTATAACCAGGACTTGTCATATTTCAACTATTCCTTTTCTGAGAACTAATATCAGTGTCATTTCTGGGAACCTTGGTACACGTCTCAACTCTAGAAGATGTGCCATCTTCTTATGCGTGAGTTAATTTGTTCCCCCTTATTTACAGGTGCCTTTGACTTGCTGATATACACAGATAAAGATTTGGCAGTGCCAGAAAAGTGGGAAGAGTCAGGACCACAATTCATAGCCAATTCAGAAGAGGTTCGTCTTCGTTCCTTCACTACTACAATCCACAAAGTGAACAGCACAGTGGCTTACAAAAAAGATTCCTTCCCATAAGACATGGGGCAAGGGCTTGTACATACCTTGTTACCTTGTATAGTTTCTGTTCCTAGGGCAGCTAAGTCATGAACACATCATTACTGTTGCTTTTGTTGATACAGGAAAAAGGCAAAGTGTTTGTGATGATCTGGGCTAACACTAGACCAAGCTGACATTGTTTCTGAAGGTCTAAATAAGGTATTCATTATGGTATTTCAACTGTTATTAAACATATGAACTAAATTACTTGTGTATTAAACATGCAATCTATTAGCAGGCTTAAATTTACTCTCAGAAAACCTCACTCCTGACACACCATTTTTCTGTGTAGAAGCCTGAGCTGTTTTATTACCAGAAACAATCCTAAAACTAATTGGCAGAACAATTCCATTTACCAATGAAAGCAGCTTATTTATCAGGAAAATTTTACAGATGAAGCCTTGTATATTGATGACTGGGGGGGGGATGATTGGGGGATGGTGTTTTACTAAGTATGTATATGCCTCTAATGTCTGTCAAGTGTTGTCTATGTCTGTAATTCCTGTTCTACAAAATAAAGCTTGAAACTGTATCGTGTTCTCTAACTCAGTCTGCAGTACTTCATCCTTAAGATGGTTTTATAAATGCTACATTAACTTTACAACTACTGTAGAACTAATCCCCTAAAGGCATACCTGTTTCAGTCTCAACATGAGTGTTGTGGAGTCACTTTGAAATCCATTCATGGATTGTTTGTCCCCAGTTAAGTCTTCAAGGAACAGTATAGTCACAGTGACCTAATGATTCAGCACAGTGCCTTCCATATTTGCACTCCTGCTTTCTTTGCTCATTTTTACACTAGAAGAAACTAGAGATTTAAAAACAAATGTTCAGGCTCTTCAATGTTTTTTGTTCATGCCCTTCACCAGTATCTGTTGATACCTCTTTCCATTCTTCTAGAGTAAGATACACACAATTCTTCCTGCTTATAACAGTGTACTTTTAAAAGTTTATTAAAAAACCCCACAACTTTAAACATGTACTCTATCACTATCACAACGTTTCTGAGCTCTTTATCAGGAAATAGTTCTCTCCAGCAGTGTGAACCTAGCACAAGTGAAAATGCAGCCTTCTGTAAACCACTAGCATGACAATCATTGCTTTTTAAGGCAAGTACAATCTAGGTACTTCAAAAACATTACACTGTTCATTACTAGGGCTTGCACTGCAGCAACAGAGGACCACCTCCTGTTTCCTTCTGCCTGTCAGCAATATATGTTAAAGAGATGACTGCACGACCCATTTAGCCTTAAGGAAGTGCACTTCAAGACATGAAGCTTCAAGTGTTTCCACTGGGGAGTACAGGATGGAAAGTGTGAGTGGAAATCAAATGTACCACATTTAAATCAGGAACTGACAACCACTGCTTTATATCCGATATGAGATTGGGAAGTGACAGGTATAGAACCAGCAGTAATGAGTATTAAAAAAATTGTTTTGCAGAGATGCAGAAGCCAGATTGCTCCAGAGAGTTCAAGTCACTTTTTCCTTGTACCAAGCACAATTTATTTGCTTTAAGAAGGAGCAGCCCAAAGTCCCATCTCCGTAACCATCTGTGTATTTCTTCTTTATAGAGAAACATAGATAAAAATATATACAGTCAAGAGCTAGAGCATATCACTGTGCATGAGAACTGCATGTGAGAAGGAACACAGTCCAAATCCTGAAGTTTTCGCAATCACCCTGCAGAACAGCAAAGAAAAAAAAGAAGTCACATGAATGCAGTCTCCCAGGAGCAAGACCCTTATGGAGGTATCCAACAGATCTGCTGACACCTAATCAGGCCCCCACTCTCCATTTGATTTTCTCTACCATACACATCACTTCTGTAGAGTGAAGAATCAAAAAGAAGCCCCCTCGTGTTCTGTGGCAGTTATTCTTAGGAAACTCAATACAGGATAAGATTCAGAAGTTACACTACAGGCATTCCTCACCTGACTAGTTCAGCTGACGTATAAGCTGGTTGATTGCTTCGCCTCTGCAGCCGGGCTTACCCATTTCCTTGAGGAAACCTACTTTGTTACGTGAAGCATGGCGAGCCACTGATAGATGGAATGGCCACAGAAAATTCATGACTTTCTTGAAATGCTTCCCAGCTGAATGGATCTCATGAATAAGGTCTTCCAGGCAAATAATACCACAGTCCCCTGCAGGGAAAAAAACCCCAAAACTAAACAACAATCAACCAGAAATCATTAAAATAACAAAAAGCTGCCTGCTGTCTCCCCCCACCCTCACCAAGATGTACCCAAGATGCCAACTGTGTTATCTCTCCTCACACAACAGAATTCCTCCATATACAGGTATTTCAAGTTTTTAATTCTCTCTTAAGTCACAATGTAAACTCATAACATCCTACTCCTTCCTCAATTCATTTCTTCATTCTCCTCCTCACCTAAATGTTTCTCTATCAGCATATTGTCTGTCAGAGGCATCCTCTTTTTATTAATCTTGGCTTGGCCCCGTTTCAGGATGAGCTCTCGTACAGATTTCAGGTTAGGGTGCCTGTACAAAAGAAAAAAATCACATCTTTTAACAAAGAGCCATGACACACAGGGAAAGCCTACCTTACTTCTCTGGTGGGAAAGTGACTAAGTTATATTTAAAACAATGAGAAAAGGGATAACAGTGAGTTTTAGGTGCAAAGCTGATGAAGTCTGGGCCATTACTGGAAAAGACAGCTATGGATTTGTGATACCAAGTGGAGAATCAAAAAGCTATGACCTACAGAATCACAGAATAGTTAGGGTTGGAAAGGACCTTAAGATCATCCAGTTCCAACCCCCCTGCCATAAGCAGGGACACCTCACACTAAACCATGGCACCCAAGGCTTCATCCAACCTGGCCTTGAACACTGCCAGGGATGGAGCACTCACAACCTCCCTGGCCAACCCATTCCAGTGCCTCACCACCCTCACAGAAAAGAATTTCTTCCTTATATTCAATCTAAACCTCCCCTGATTAAGTTTGAAGCCATTACCCCTTGTCCTGTCACTACAGTCCCTAATGAAGAGTCCCTCCGCAGCATCCTTGCAGGCCCCCCTTCAGATACTGGAAGGCTGTTCTGAGGTCTCCACGCAGCCTTCTCTTCTCCAGGCTGAACAGCCCCAACTTTCCCAGCCTGTCTTCGTATGGGAGATGCTCCAGTCCCTGATCATCCTCGTGGCCTCCTCTGGACTTGTTCCAACAGCTCCATGTCCTTTTTAAGTTGAGGACACCAGAACTGCACACAATGCTCCAGGTGAGATCTCATGAGAGCAGAGTAGAGTGGTAGGATCACCTCCTTCAACCTGCTGCCTCTCTACTCTGCCCTTGTGAACAACCTATTACCAAGTCACAGGACTGGTACTTACCCCCACGCGACATATGGTTCCACAATCCGCAGCATCTTCAGTACTAACGGAGTCAGTTTAACAAATATTCCAGTAAAGGTTTTTCTGAGCCGCAGCAACTCTATCACTCTTCTTACTCTCTTGCTCACCCCCTTAATACTGAGTCAGAAAACAGATACTATTAGTAACCAGGTTTCTCCAATACAGCAACAAAAGGCCTCAGATTACCTGCAAGGAGATATGTCTAAGTTGATCATGCTTCCTTTACTTAGACATGGTGTGACAGCTACACATGGCAGCAGTAATAAAGGTAAGGAGTAACACGAGTTTCTTACTCTGCAATCCGCACAACAAAGGCTAGCTTGTGCTCCTGAGGTACAGCCATCTGTGTAGGTCTCTGTTCCATGCGCCTCAGCCGGGTGTCATCTCGGTGTTTGCGCCATGAATCTCGAACAAAAGCCTCCAGGCGTTTAAACTGGAGCTGTTTTCCCTTCTGGTGCTAAAGGCAAAAGGATAAAAGGTCATCACCTTTTCCAGCAGTGTCAGGGGTTTGCATCTCCAAAGGCCAAGTGAAATTCAGGACTTGATGAACTATACTCTTCCAGTTCTGGAGAAAAGGAAGAATAAAATTGGTAATCTAAGCCCAAAAGAGACAGAACTGAGGAACAACATACAAATTTACAAGTAGCTAGCTAGAATTCATGAACAGTGAATTGACAGTTTTTCCCTTCAAGAAGAAATCAAATACAAGCATCTGCAGCCACAGACAAGACAGATCTTCACAACTGCATACACAGCTCAGCCAATCACTGACAGAGCCAGAAACAACACATGTGCCTGCAGAACAGATGCTACAGCAATACCCTGGTGTGACTCAAAATTACCATCCCACAGAATAAAACCAACTGTAAAGCCCTCTTCTATTGAGGCAAACATGCAACAAAACAAACAACATCGAAGCATTCAAATAACTAGTAAGTCTCACTAACTTACATACCGAACACCTAGAGCACTTAAAAAGACATAGTTCAGAATTATGGGCAAATTTAGAGTGTTTTTTTGTTGGGCTTTTTCTTTTTTTAGATGTTTAAATGCCTATCCTTAGCTCAGGAACATGTACATCCACCTAATTCATACGGTAACTACTTTGCATATTCAATTCCTAATATATTCCTAAAATATTGCTGTCTAAACTATTATGCCATCTTAAATTAAAGGATCTGATGTTATGTGTCTTCTATTTCACCTCGTATATCACCTATAAAATTATACTGAATTTTCAAAACAAGAAGCCCTATTCAAAACCTCATCACTAGGGTAATTTCTCTAATTAGAATCTTACATGTAGCTATTTAACATTATTGCTTATGCCTCCATTTCCACCTTAGAAATACAGCAAGCCACACAGATATTTAAAAACATAAATGCAGTATCTACCAAAAATGGCTGGAGCTTTGCACATACCCGCATCAAATCCACAGAACAGTCACTGGGAAAGCTTTAAACCACTTCCAAGCCAGGCACCTGCTGTATTATCTGAGCTACAGCAACACATTTCTCATCAATTCTTAAAGGTTTGCTGTGCTCTGCCAGCCTGGAAGCCACAGGCTGTGTGCAAGCAGTCTCTGCATTAGCAACACGTGCCACCCCACACGCAGAAAAAGGCTTCATGATTTACCTAGCTAATGAGATAGCTAACTCTAAATGTGCTCCAGAAAAGCACACCTTTTCCATCAAGGTTTATGGTGCAAAGGTGAACTAGTTTCAGGCAGTGTTAATCCCATGACAACAAAACAACTCAGAAGTATTACATTTTATCATGTGTGGCTTTACACACAAGTACCCTGGTAATCACTGATCTAAGAAGAACAAGTCAGTCTTCACTAAGCCCGTGTTCCAGTATAATAAGCCAAAAAGTTTTGTTCTCTTTACAGGCTTCAGAGACACACGGAGAAAATGCTCAGCCACTGAAGGAACGGACTCATGCTTCCCCTCAAGAGATAACCCAAAGGATCATCATGCTATCAATACAGTGTCAGCTCCTAGTTTCTGCCCACACGAAAGGCTCCCGCATCCCCCTCGCAGAGAAAGCTCATCACTCAGATCTTTGTACGCCTGCAGGGAATCACGATTCTCTCCTCCGAAAGACGTGGCCAGACGGCTGCAGCAGCGCCGCAGATCCGCTTTAGACTGCAATTCCTTACGACCAGGCTCCCGCCGTCAGCTCCCGGCTGCACCGCCGAGCCGGGGACCGCCGCCCCGCATTCCTCCGGAGAGCCCCTACCTTGCGCTTGTTGAGGAGCGCCTGCTTGGCCTGGGTGGCCTTGATGGCCTGGTAGGCCTTCCTCTTCTTCAGCAAGTTCTCCGGCACCAGCGGGATGCGCCTCCTCGGCCTGCGGGGAAGGAGAAGCCGGTCACATCCAACACCGCCGCAGCCCCCGGCCCCGTCACCGCGCAGTCCCCGCGGATGGCGGCCGATACCCGTCCCGCCACCACGCCGCACTCACTCCTCCTCCTCCGCCGCCACCGCCGCCATCTTGCCTGGGTGCCACTGCCGCGCGTGCGCAGGGGCTGTGTGATGTCCGGCCGGGCGGCGCTCGGCGGCTCCTCCCCGTCCCTACCCAGTGAACCTGAAACGCCTGCATGGGAGGGAGGGAGGCGGAGACGGGCTCCTCGGTGCCCGGACCGTGCTGTGCCGGTGGGAGGGAGAGGGGCTCCTCGGTGCCCGGACCGTGCTGTGCCGGTGGGAGGGAGACGGGCTCCTCGGTGTCCGGACCGTGCTGTGCCGGTGGGAGGGAGACGGGCTCCTCGGTGTCCGGACCGTGCTGTGCCGGTGGGAGGGAGACGGGCTCCTCGGTGTCCGGACCGTGCTGTGCCGGTGGGAGGGAGACGGGCTCCTCGGTGTCCGGACCGTGCTGTGCCGGTGGGAGGGAGACGGGCTCCTCGGTGTCCGGACCGTGCTGTGCCGGTGGGAGGGAGACGGGCTCCTCGGTGTCCGGACCGTGCTGTGCCGGTGGGAGGGAGAGGGGCTCCTCGGTGCCCGGACCGTGCTGTGCCGGTGGGAGGGAGACGGACTCCTCGGTGTCCGGACCGTGCTGTGCCGGTGGGAGGGAGGGCGGGGGGAGTGGCAGCTCTATGAAAGCCTGAAAGCCAACGGTGAGCCCTGCTTCATTAGGGGCTGCTTTGACAGCAAGTGCCTTCTCCGCCTCGCTTCAGAGCTCCCAGAGAATACTGAATGCGAAAAAAAGTAGTAATCAAATAATTTCTAACACGTACTATCTGTAAGTCCCCCCTCAGCTCATCTAGCTCGTGTGGCAGCCCCTGCCCATGCCACGGTGACATTGTGGAGGCAACCAGCGTAGGAGCTGGTACACTGTACAGCGTACACTGGTACCAGGTAGAAATACGGGCCGCTGTCTGGCAGCCGGACAGCTGCCAGAGGGGCTGCGCTGGAAGTTATGTGTCATGCTCAGACCTGCCATGGTGTGTTGTGGGAGCAAGATAGAATCCATGTTTGACAACACTTCAGGCCCTAAGCACCTTCCCACTGCTGCTTCACCCCACTTAAAACGTATCAAGGCCAGTGTCACCTTTGTTGTGAGTGCCAAGGCATAGAAATAACAGGCTTGCAGGGCTGTTGCCCCCAGCAGCTTGTGTGGCCATGTCCAAAAGTCACTCTCAGGGTGTACATGTCCCTCACCCTGATACAGGGGTAGTACAGGGGGATAGTACAGAGGGGTTGTACAAGAAGGTCAGAGAAATTCGCTTGCTTAAACAAAAGTCTTGTCTGTTGGAAGTACCTATCCTGCCTACTATTGATGAGGGGAGAAGCAGACAGGGACCAGCCCTGAGGGCATGTGTGAAGACTAGAAGGTGGGAAAAAGGAAGCATTGTCTGTTGTGAATACCTATCACACCTACTATTGATGAGGGGAAAAACAGACACCTGGCCCTATTGATAAGGAAAAGAGGCAGAGGCCTGGTCCTGTTGATAAGGGGGAGAAGCAGATGGTCTATGGTCTGGACACCTGAGGGCATGTGTGAAGACCAAAAGGTGAAAAGTTTAAGAAGAGGAAGACTCATTTACTTCATCTTGAAGACCCCTATTCAGAGGAGGAAGACTCATTTACTTCATCTGCCCATGACCAGAAGGGGCACTGAGCAGGCGCAAAGGACCTTCTAGTTCATTATCATATGAAGCAGGGATAGATAATGAATTTTTATAGGAATATTGGGTAACCTTACCAATATGTATAACCTTAGAGAATAAATGTAGAGGGAAACAACAGTAAGGTGTGCATGCTTTGGAGGAGCTATCCCCATGCACCTCAGCGCTGAACAAAAAGCATAGCTACTTTACAACTTGAACGAGTTGTGGAGTCTAACCACGCATCAACCCTAACTCTTCTGGTCTGAGACAAATGTCTCATCACACCAGAGGCCTGTGAGGAGGGAATAAACCTTTTCAGAAACAGCTTGTCTTTCAGCCTCTCACCAGAATGCCCTAGGGATCTTCACCAGGAGAGATTGTCAGTTTTCTCTCCCTCCCTAGTGGCTTCCAAGTCCTGCCCCCAAAGAGCAGGTCCTTCCTGAAGGTGCAAGTAGACCCAAGAGAGGACTCGTGTGCCACACAGCACATCTGAAGTGTAGATGGGAGCTGGTCCCAGCAACTTCTGAGGAAAGGATCTCAAATGTGGCCAGGGTCCTTGTCCTGGGTTCAGCAGTAGCAGTCATTTTTCTCCTCCTTAGTAGCTGGTGCAGTGCTGTGTTTTTGACTTTCAGCCTGGGAACAGCACTGATAACACCGATGGTTTTAGTTGCTGCTCAGTAATGTTTACTCTGACCAAGGACTTTCTCAGGCGCATGCTCTGCCAGGGAGGAGGGGAGGCTGGGAGGAAGCAGAGACAGGACACCTGACCCAAACTAGCCAAAGGGGTATTCCATGCCACAGCACATCATGCCCAGGATGTAGACTGGGGGCAGTTACCCAGAAGCGTTAGATTGCTGCTCAGGTCAGGCTGGGTATCGGTCAGCGGGTGATGAGCGGTTGTATTCTCTTCCCTTGTTATTTCCCTTGTCATTATTATTACTGGTGGTAGCAGCAGTGATTTGTGTTATACCGTAGTTACTGGACTGTTCCTATCCCAACCCGTGGGAGTTACATGCTTTCGATTCTCCTCCCTACCCCCCCCAGGAACGAGGCAGGGTGTGGAAGAGTGCATGGTTTCTGGGTTTAAGCCACGACAGTCCTGTAGAGCAGAAAGAAAGATGACCTCCCTATTGAGGAATAAGGTACTCGTGAGGAGGCAACATAGCATTTCTAGCTGGCTGGAGAACAGGGTGGTTATGGTGCAAGGGACTGGGGATGGAGATTTCTTGAGCAGAACTATCAGAAGGGGAGAGTCGGGCAGGCGGTTTGGACAAGACTCTCACCCGTAGATGGTGCCATAGCCTCACACTAATGGGATGTTGTTACATCTGATGAGGTTGTATTCCTGTTCTGCTGCCTCTTCTTAATCATGTCGGGTAGACGAGGGATGTGTACCTGACCTGTACATTGGACTTGTATTTTCTCCTCTCTTTGATCTACACCAACCATAATTTCCTCTTCAATTTAAGAGCTGAGAGCTTGAGCTTTCTAGCTCAGTGATGTCAGAGTTTTACTGCTTACTTCAGTGAAGCTGCAAACCTTCACAATACTGTCAACTAGGCCACTTCTTCTTTGACACCCAATGCTTAAATATCTGTATTTAGAAACATGCTAGAACCTGCTCAAGCACATACGTATATACTCTGCAAAAACACACCCCATGGTGTGACCAAACCCAGCTTCCTATCAACGGTTTTCTGATGCAACCTTTTGGATTACAAGACAAAAAGCAAGAAGCTTATGAAATAAATTATATGAAACTTGCGCTGAAAAAAATTAGAAGCAAATCCACAACTGCATAATTTCACTCTAACATGAGGGTGAATTGCACTGTATAAAAATACCTGAAATTTCTGGTAGCTCATGACAAAAATGTGGCCCATTTAAATCTACGAATGGATGTGCTTTATTTAACAGAAGGGAAAAGCAAAAGGGAACTTAGGTATTTCATTATGAATGGCAAGGAAACAATAAGTAAATATTTCAAGTGCTGTTGCTATCAAATGTCACGCAGCATAGACAGGCTGACTTGTTAAATTTTAACTAATAGTTATGTTAATGAATGACTACTCAAATGTCCTTGTTTGCAGGGTTACTCAAGAAAAATTTTCTCACTTTCCTAGGCAGCAAGCTGTTATAAACTGACATTCAGCACTGAAATTCTGTTCTCTCCTTTTTCCTTGGCAAGGCCTTTCCTTGACATGTTCTGAGATGTCCATGAGCTGTTATGGACAAATTTAATGACTGCGCACTTACAATAGTCACCAGTGACACATCATTTAATACATCAGTGATGGGTTAAATGACTTCTCCTAGTTTATAGATCATTCATAATGATAGATAAAATCCTTTTAAAAACCTGAATATCTAGTCATGCTCCTTTCACTCACTGTCATCCAATGACTTCACAAAGCAGTTAGTGGCTCCCCATCAGTATTTTTGATGGAGCTCTATGTAAGTGCATTTCCTCCAGTCTTCACCAATGCATCTCACATAAGTCCCAGAACCCACCCAAAGAAATTGTTTTTGAAAACAAGGTTTTATATAATTCAAAAAGGCCTGTTGGTTTGGGGAGGGTGAGAGGGGAAGGCAGAGGTCACATTTACGGACCAAAATAGAATGCATTGTATTAGAAATAAGTCATTGATGATAAAGAAAGATGCATCCTTTCATCAGGAGACTATAGCCATTTTTATCCTGTACTCCATGGACACATTTTGCATTGGGTTAGGGTTAGGGTTAGGCTAGGGCTATTATAAAAATAGAATATAATGCTTAGCACCTTTCAGAATACTTTGTCTGAGCTGTTTGCCTTTACAACTAAAACTGGGAATATTTTACAGCTGAGAAAGTGACCCTGCTGTCTGTCATCACACTGGTCCATATTGGAGTGCTGCTGCAGCACACTCGTAAGTCACTGCCACAGTTCCTGCCTACCTTGTCTTGAAAACCCTTCACAGTGCATCTACAATATCATTAGGTCCTGCAGAGCTAGCCAAAAGCAGGTCACTTCAAAGATGTTAGAAAACAAAAACGTAGCAAACTCATGCTGATAGGCATGAATCTCACAGAATAAGATGACATTGCTTCATTTTGTTATTGTATGGGTGTAGATTAAACAATTAAGGTTATTTTCTCACTGTAGTAGGAAAATAGCTGTGGACTTCCAGCCACAGCTTGAATCTTCACTTCTATTATGCCAATGGCCCAGCTTTCTGAGGTATCTGTTCCTCTCTTTGCGTCAGCTGAGACGTTTGCTGTTTGGTGTAAAGACCATTGTTTTTTGATGTTGAACTGTACAACATGTACAAGGATGCGGGAGGAGTAAGTTGTACACAAAGTTCTAGTCATCTACATTGCCATGTACATGTTTCTACAGCCGTGCAGTGATAGCAATTTGATTTCTGAATTCTAGACAACAGTTTACATCACAAAAAAGAACTTGTTAGGACATGTCTACTGCAAGAGAAATTTCCAACCCTTTCTTTATGCTCACTGCGCTTTAGATACTGCCAGTTATGGTTCTTATGTTGCAGCTTTTCTTAATATTTCTATAATGAGTGGATAGTTAAGCGTAATATGATATATTGTACGGCTAGAGCTCCGTAATTGTATCTCAGACACATACTTCTATAATTAAAAAGTAAGACAGCATGCCTGTGAAGCTCGCACAGTATTCAGGCTGGTATTTGATCTGCAATTTGAAACTGCCACATAATGCAGCTTGAAAAAGTAGCAACGTGTTACTAGTCAAGCTCACAAGTGTATGTTGAATAATGGGGCTGATTGAAGAATGGGGTTGTAAATGAGTAACTTCAAGGACATTTGGCCTTTTTGACAAGTAAGAAAATGGCTAAAATAAGCATTGGCAAGAATTGGCCAGAACTGGCCTGGTGGTTACTGACATGACAACGATCCTAAAATGAAGTGATGAAGGCGTGGTACAATGGTTTATGATGTAACGTATGAGTAACTCAATGCATATGCATGTTTAAGGACAATATAATCACAGCCTGGTTGATGCTTGGGAGAGACACACTAGGAGGAGTGTGTCTACCGGCACCACAATAAAAGAATACCTGCTTGTCAACTTGAACTTTTTTGGTGACTTCCAGGAGATTTCTCCAAATCAATATAAGAATATGTAAAATGTGTATATGTGAATTTGTGTAAACAAATGTAAACATAACAAAGTGTAAATACAGGTAAAAGTGTGTCAAGACCTGACTCACTTATGCCTGCAGATTTTTAGGGCTCCTGTGATACAATCTATAGTGAAAGTAAGAGGAGGGATGATGCTGACCTGGCTGCAAAATTGGTGCCTGCATTTCAGAGAGGATGCCTGGGTACAGAAACAAAGGGCAAAAGCTAAGTAGGACGTAAGGGAGGATGTTAAAGACATGAAACTTCTTGCCTTATTTTATCCTGTCAGTATAAGAGAATAGTATAAAACCCTGTTAAATTCAGTTCAAAGCACACAAAATCTCTACTGACACTGTGTGCAGTCTCGAAACAGCCAAAGCCACCCTTGAAATCTGTCACTCTCACCAGTAAGCTGTGCCCCAACCTGAAATCCGTCTGAGGTGAATTCCGTATTAAAGAGCCAAAGGATTAAATTTTGTTTATTTTGGCAAACGGTGATCTAATCTTGGGAACATTTTAATGGGGAAAATACCTTGTGACCTTAAATTATGCCCATGTTCAGATCTTTTAAGGAAAAAGCTTATATGATTTGGAAGGAGACCCAGGAACTACTCTATACACACTCAGACCAATGTTTAACAGAGAAAAAAGCCATTTGAAACCAACTAATCAGGTGGTCACTCTCTGCTGAGCAGCAGCACTGTAGGGCACGAACGTTTGGCTTCTTCTCCCAGCTCCGAGAGCTAGGAGGGAAAGTTGGTGCTGTGAATCTTAAGCACACAGCGCGTTTTCGAACGGAGCAACCCACTTTGGTGCAGCTCCTCTTTTTCCCACCTCAAAGTCCTTTTGAATCCATCACAAAAATAAAAATTGTATGGACTAATACTTAATAAAAATATTTTTGTGGAAAGCTGTGGATAGTTGCATATTTTTATTCTTTGAAAGATTAGGTTTCTAACCCAAGTATCATTTAAAACACTACTTTTTAAGTATTGTGCAATATGCCTCTTATAAATGGATTCAACTAAGTAAATAAAATAACTCTTCATTTACTACAACACTGTGATCATTAATTGCACACCCATTACAGCAAGATCACCTTGCTTGGCTCCCTCATCGTGCTGTAGCTAATGCTTGCTTTCTGCAAGCACCTACTTCTGTGGGATCTCCCCGTGGTTTCTCTGTCCCCTCTCCCACTCTGGGATATTTGCCATGCTGCGCCACAGCTGACTCTGTGGGAGAGAGAGCACTGCATCTCTCAAGAGGTGCACACTCCTTCTTGGTAGGACTGAACATGAAATTACTGCTCCATATGCTAGTTCATTTATGGCTTCATTGTGTTCTTCAAGCTGCCTCCTGTGTGAGAAGCAAAGACTTGGCAGCTATAAAATACTTTTTCATGTGGGGAGTTTCCCATGTACACAAGACTAAGTCCTCTAGCACAGCCCCAGAGAGGCTGTCCAAGTTTTTTTCAGTAGATTCTACTGCCATTATTTCTGTTCTTTCTCTATTGCAGTTCATTTATAAGCATTAATGGAAAATATTATAGCTTTGAAGGCTTTGATTTAACAATAACTATTGTGAATACTTCACTAGAAGAGAAGCAGACTACTAATAAAACACTGACACTTCACAATTACTGTCCTTGGAAATTATATGTGGGGCTTAAGAATATTAAATTAGAGATTTACATCTGTCAGAAATGTTCTGACATTCCAAAAGCGTGGTGGTACCTCTTTACAAATTTAGTAAGAAACTAAATGTTAATTAATTTCATCTGGCTTCTAATGTACTTGTAAAGGCTTGATTAATGAACCTGAAACAGAAAAATTGTTTTTTAATTACAATAAACTGCAATGAAAATAACTTCTTTTTCTGTCTTGTCTATAAGACTGCATACAGAGTGTCTGCAATGTGAGTGTACTACAAATTGTATCTTTAAGGAAAAGTGGAGGTAAAAATAGACCTCATTATGTATGGTCTTCACAGGTCTCTATGACCTCTCTGTTCCTTCACAGGGATGAAAAGCTACATGTATCTGGGGGAAAGACTGATTGAATTACGTCTGGGGTGAAAGACAGTGAGAACAGAATAGGTGTCGTTCCCAGACTCAGTACTTGGGAACCCTTTTTCCTACTAGGTAACTTTTTAATTGGACCCTCAAGATAATTATGCTATTTAGGTTGCAGAAGCATATTAATAAATACACCACAGCATGAACTATTCATAGAAATACTACAGAGTAGGAAGCCATAAAAAGACATGGAATGAAATAAGCTAATTAGGAAGTTTATAATGTCAGTGTAGACAACTTAATAGGAAGTGCTTTGTATATCCAGATGTGTTTCCTGTCCTAAATGTCAATTATTCTGATACAGTGGTGGTGGCAGTGGATAGTAAGTGTTATCTTTAAAAAAAGAAATAAAAAAGATCAACCATTATTCTTGTTTTTTAGAAGGTTGTGGCTACTGTCACATAAAATCTTTTAACACGTTCAGGAGACTACGTGAAGGAGCTGGTGTTTCAGGCAGAAGTAGAAACCAAAAAAGGATTAAAACACCGTAAGTGAGAAGTGATCTGCAGTAACTTATGTAAAATCACAGGCCAATAGTACTGTAGATTGCACTGTTGAGATCTAAACAAAGCTGAGGTTCTGAGTGCTGGCATGGCAATAGGGCTATCAAGATCTTCTCACTTTTTTCTCTGTAAATACATGCAGGGAAAGTTCTGGTTGGGACATTTTATATTGCCTGCAATTATTTGTAACAACTGCCTAGTCACAATAAAGATACCGAACATTTGTATTTGACCAGGAAATATCAGGCAGGAAACATAGAGCCTGAGGGATGCAGGCGGCCACCCATAGCTTTATCCCAAGGAAAGGGCTGTGTCCCAGCTGCTCAGAGCTGCCTATGGATGGAAGGACCAAGGGAAGGGAGAAGGTAGTAGCAGGGTTCTCTTCACGGAACAGGAGACCCTTATAAGGCTGAGTGCTAAGGCAGTAAGATTGCAGATAAAAATCAGTAAACAAAATGGCAGCAACGAGTCACAAATTTATATACAAAATAATGGGCTCTAGGCTAATTAATAACACCAGGAGGAGGATTTTTGAATGATTACAGACTACTAAAGATATCAGCTCCATGCTTAGGACAACAAATAGAATAGTAATTGAAAATCATGGGAGGAGGGATAAAGAGCCAAGCAGAGACCATCATCATATACTGTAGCCCCGTCCCTTATACCCGCATTTCAAACACTACAGCTATTGACAGTCCTTTTTCTCCCATCTGTCTGTCTCGTATGTCCACCCCACATCTCCCTCCACCTCTCCCCAAGGCAGACCTAGACAGGATTCAAAGAAAGAAGATATGGAAGTCAAAGATATGGAATAGTTTCCACCTGTGGAGCAGTTAAGTAGACTGGACCCTCAGGCTGGAAGAAAGGTGCCTGAAAGAAGATACAGTAGTCTGTGAAATCATAAATGGTGGGGTACTTGTTCCCTCTTTCTTCCAGCACAAGAGGTAAGGAACCTCAGATGAAGGTAACAGGAGGCAGTTTCACAGCAAATAACTGTGTTTTCCAGGACATGAACGCAGCCACTGGATTCTGAGAGAGGGGAGGTGAATCAAAAATTATGAGAGGAATTCCTTGACCCTATCATAGACTCCTGAGTCTTAGAAGACTATTGATATGGTATATTTGCCAGCCATTCACATATTATGAAGGTGCAAGTTTACATGCCATTTCCTGTGAAGATGCTTTTCCTGAAAAGGACTGAAGATTAATTTACAGTATTGAGCTGGCCCTGGAGATACAGCATGAAATAGTCGGATTCTCAAATACCGATAGTTCCTCCTTTGGTACTCTTGACGAAACACCTTTCAAGTGGGTACCTACCATATGAATACAAGGCGTAATTTGAACATCCTACCTTATATGCAACATTTAAACGTCTTACACAACCTAGAGCATTCATAAACCATGTTTTGTAGCACCATTGACTATCTTTTTACTTTTCTTTACATATTTGGGCTGTATAATGAAATTTATCGAGTTCAATTCCTGAATAGATTAATTTTTTGCAGTATTCTTTCTATCTCTACCATTCTTTTATTTCCCTTAATAGGCACAGACTCATTTTTCCCTACAATAGGTGCAGATGTTTCTTTCACAACATTCAGTCGGTTTATTTTTTCCTAAACCCTTCACACACTCTGTGTGCAGAATTACACATCCCAGCTGTCCACCCCCATCCTCCTCCTCCCCTCTTTCATGGGTCTGGCCTTTCTGCTGGCTCTGCTCTAAGCCTTCCATTTTAATTGAGATCTATCCCGTTTTATGTTCCCCCTTACTGTTATAGCTAAACACTCAAAAAGGCAGACAAAAATGGGTTTATTTGCTTGCATGTTGAAAACCAGCTGAGTTAATCTGACTGCATGTCTTTCTCTCCTTTACACCTGTACTGCATTCCATTTTCCTGCCTTTGAAGTGCATCTTTTTCAGATCTTTAAACAGCCTTGGATAAATGAATCTGTTCTTGCAATGCTCTATTACCCCCACTGTCTGAAAGTTAGAAGGATGAAAAAGCTTGCCAAAAAAACCTGAGAACAGAAGAAATTAGCAAGAAGGGGATGAAGGAGCTAGTTAGCTTCAGGTACCACTGTCTGAATCACAGCTGAGGAGAGCACTTCCAGCAGCGATGCCCAATTGTTCCAGCATCTTGAAGCATCCTCCTTGCAGCTCTAACATTGGTCAGTCATCTGATGGACTGAGACTGCAGGGATGCTGCTCACACCTTTTGAAAGAAAACAGCTTTCACAGTGCTCAGCCTAGCAGTACAGAGATATAAAACGAGGGGCATGTGTTACACAGGAATAAACCACGAACAGTCACTGCAACTATGCTGCTTCTCTGTGCTGTGCTTGACAAGACTTCCTTCTTCCTCAATAGTTTTCCCACAACCCACAGCAGGATCAAGACCTTTCTGTATCAGACACAGCGTTCACATCTAAGAGTTTCTGACTCAGGAGACTCTACTGAGGAGGAGCTAACAAAGAAAAACTGTGTCTCATCTCTACAGCAGTCAGCAGGATAACAAGTGTGTCTTGCTTGTTTCACTTTTCTCCACACACATGCTCATTACCTACATTATTTTGGATATGATATATACACAAAGATTCATCATCTTTCATCTTTTTTTTATTCTTTTATAGCAAGAATATGCACCTTCCTGTCAATACACAATCTCAATAGTGAAAGATGTCATTTGGCTGCAGGTGTGATTCAAATGAAGGTTTGTTCTCAAAACTCTATCTTCCATCTCAGCTTCTGACACTCTGACACTCATATCTGAAAGATGCAGACACAGACACACCTTTTTTTAAACCAGTTTTGTCAAGTCGCTGTCTAATGAGTGCTAAATAGCCAGGTAGATTTTACCATGGAAGAAAAGGCTCTTATGTTTGTAGGAGGAGGGAAAACCTGACCTACTTTACATGTGTGATAGTGCTTTTATTTTAGGCGTTTTCTTCAGTCTTCCTAAAGAGAGTAGCCAATTTCCTGTTATTGTAGCCAATGTAGAAAGGCTTGGTGTATTTTCATACTAAATATAAGTGCTTCAACTTAGGTTTCGATATCTCCCTCTCAAAGAAAAAAATATTTTCTCACAGCCGTTTACATAGGCAATGGAAAATAGAAATAAATACCTTCAAAATTCACCCTTACCAAAATCTAAGAATCTCTATTCAGAAACACTTCAAATTCTAACATAATGAAAGATTGGAATATAGTGGCTTCTCCATCTTTCATACTCTTCAAATCCAGACTGGGCCCAGCTCAGACAGGTAAAGCCCCCGTCCCCTTCCCCTACTCCCCCTTGTACCCTGTTTGTAAGGGGGGTGGGGGGAGTGCACATGCTGGTCAGGAAAGAGCTGCAAAAAACTCTTGCCCCATCCTAGTGAGGCCAAAGGATCACAGACTACATTGCAGCCTATGCCTGTATAGCCAAGTATATGCTGTATTTCATTTTGATCCAGGTAGGGATTTAATCTGAAGCACTGACTTCTCGTAGAGAGTTCAAAACCTGGAAGGCACTACTGGAATGCAACCCTGCTATCTATTTGTAATGATCTGAGTAGACACCTGGTTTAGCGGTGTTTTATTGTTACAGATCACCCACTGGAGGGTTTAAACAAAAGTACTTCAGATGATGAATAGATCATGCATTCTTCATGTCACTTTAAAGGTTTGCTTTTCTGGCTTTGCACTGTCCAGGTGTGCATGGTTTTTGTTGTTGATGCTTTTCTCCAGTTTACAAATCACCAAATTTACAAGCTTCATTTGGAATAATCACATCTACCTGCAAAGCACGAATGCTTCTACATGTATACATGGGTATTTCCACCACTTTCTCTATAAACAAGTTCACTGGAAAGTTCATGTAAGGCTTTCCATATGGAGCCAAAAGGAAAGTTTTTGGAGTTTAGTGGAACAAATGGATTCTTTTTTTCTATTCTACTCTAATTAAAATTAATATCACTTTGGCTCATGCTAACACCACTAACCATAAGGAAATTTGTAGTTCAAACTTCCAGCTCACTAGGCTTAGATGCCGCTGCACATATGGTATGTGTAATCACTGACTGTTCCCAATAAAAGCCCATATGGCTATAAAGGCCATGCAGCAGCGATGTTTTATCCTCACTTATTATTAACTAGTTTCTCTACTTTTAACTATGAGTTATTTGCTGTCTATTTTCTCCTTGTGCATAGGCTATTGTCACAGTCATCACAACTCCTCCAGTAACCGCCGCTCAGGTCATTTTACGTTTAAAACCTGGCTTCACACTGCCCTCAGCAACACTCCCTTTCTTTTACCATGGGCGGAAATTTAAACGTCATGTGAAAAGGTACAAGACTTGACTGCTAAACAACATCCAGCAGAGGCATGAGCTGCCATCAAGCCGGCCGGAGCTGAGGGCAGTACATGACCTCTGGGCATGAAGTCTGGGAGGGAAGCAGTCAGGATGAGTTGGGGGGGAAGTACTGGAGGGGTGCCTGTATGCATAAGGAATGCAATATCAGTCAACATATTGTGCCCACTTGAAGTCAAAACACCTTTCTGACTGAGCACAGAATGGGTATCTGATGTCATCAAAAGCTTCCAGAAGAACAGACCTAATGCAATTCAGCAGCCCTTTCTTGCAGCCCTCCTTTAATGAGAGAAGTCATCTTATACGAAAGCAGCATCACCAAGAACCATACGTCTTTACCAGTTACCAGTCTTCTCCAAATATTTCATATTCTTGTTACAGCAGTGGCATTAATAATCACTGTTGTACCATGCAACAGTGGTACGCTGCATGGTTGGTACGCTGCATGGTTGGTACGCTGCATGGTTGGTACGCTTTGGGAAGCTGTACTACTGGCAGTAAGAAACTCCATGTCATTTCCTACATGGTCATTAAGAGTCCTTCACAAAAATACACACAAGGGGAAACATTCTTCCTGCTCTTCTTTTTAAACTCGATTTCAAATAAAGTATATATTTTGTTGTTTGTTTGCTTGATAGGTTCTACAGCTGCTGCTCATAAGGCATGAAATACTCCAATCACTTCCAAATTATTTTAAAATCTAGTGCTTAAGTTACCCTTCCCCTGAGCTTTGATGAGTTTAAGATGCTTATTTTGTTTCTGCAATTTATCTCATTCATACATTTTGGAAGACATACCCAGAATACATGACTAATAATAACTACCACTGGTGCAAATATAATAGTTTAGAGGCATTAAACTGGAAATACCGGGTTTCTTAAATGCAAAACACATGCCAATGCAAATTAATTTACTGGAGAAAATAGGGCATAGGTAAGAAAATGAGGGGAGCTATTTTGGTGGCCATTCATTTTATGCCTTTTTAATTCAGGTGTCTGGCAGAAATTAAACAGGTTATCTGTAGTGGAAGGCTTATGCATGACAAACGTGAGAATATTAGCACAATTTTTGTACATAAAAATATCAGTGAATGCCTGTCGGCAGAGTAAGCTCATACATTCATTAGTAAGGATGTTTCAGCAGACAACTGCGTTACTTAATAGGGTGCTGATATTAAAGCAAGATTCAGTGTACTGTTCTCTGATCAAAATGAGGATGACTATCTGTAAATATTTTACAGCTTATACAAGATCTGGGTCCAAAGCATTTGACTGTGCATGGTTTAAAGCTTCTTGGGATCCATCCCCAGATGTCTAAAAGTGGTCACTTCTTCCTTCTCAGCCTCGACAGCTGAGCGGGAGGATCGTGTACCACTCGCCTCCTTCCCCGAGGCCTCTGGTGCCTCTCCTGAAGGCATTACTCAGAACCTTGGATTCAAGCTTTCCACTCTCTCCAAATCCAATCTGGTAGAATTACGAAACATTCCTCATTGAGAGGAGTCCGGAGGCCTTCCATATTTTTGTATCATTTTTATGCTCGTGGTAAATGAACACTTACAGAAATTTCCTATTTCATTCTCTTGACATGGCCACTGAATCAGAAATGGCACCCATCCTCTATATAGGGCTGCCCTTCCTATCACAAATGCACTTTAAGCTGAAAAAGATCTGGTTGCATATTCTGACAGCTTGTATTTCATTACTTTTTGTCCATAAGTGCTATATCTTTGTTATACCAACTGTAAAAAGGGATAAAAAATAGAAGTATGCTAAAAATTTATATAAATTTTATAGGCAGCTATTAAAGGACAGTTAAAATAGAAACATTTTACCCCAGAGCTTAATTTCAGCTACATTTGTGTTCTTCCCAACAGGAGGCCCATGTTAATTCTGTAAAAAATGAACTTTAAGTTACACTTACTTATTAGTAGTATTTTCATTATTACTGACAAAAAAAAAAGTTTAAGCTTAAATTCTTAAATCAAAAAATATTTTGACAAATTTTAATATTTAATACTTAAAGTTAATATTTAATATTAAGATTTCTTATTTTTAAGATTAATATTTAATATTAATATTTAATATTAAAATTAATAGTAAATTAAACTTGTCTTAAAAATTACTCACTCTAAAAAATCTATTTCTTATTAGGATAGTCTCAATTCTTTGTGAAATCTTTCCTTTTATTTGTTTTAATAAATGCTACTTTTTATAAGCTTAGTCTCTTGACCTTACCAAAATTCCAGCTAAGCAGTTCCTTGGGAGAGAATTTACTATGCGCTAGATGCTCTAGCTTGTATAAAATTAAGTGTAGATAGCACAGCTGGTCTCATGAACCCCGCAACAACCAGCTCTTGGAAGGAACAGTGACTGCAGCACTGGCACCAGTGAACTCAGCAGAGCTCAGTGCTTTCACAGACATTTCTCTTTGTCTAAGTATCTTTCAATGCTAGTAAATGCAGTTATGCTCAGATAGGACTCTTTCCTTTCACTGCTTTCCTTTCTTTGCTGACAGCTAAGCTACTAACTGCACATTTCTTCTCCCTTTCCACTGTATGCAGCAGGCAGTGGAATCCCAGCCTAGTACAAGCAAATTTATTGTATACAACAGGTAAATATTTGCTGTACTAAATCTCATAGTTGCTCCTCTTAGCTTTTTCCACAATCATATGAAAACTGGATTATGGCTTAATATCGCTTTTACTGTCTTCACTTTGCTTATTCAATAGCATAGCGACACTGCTATTTAACATTTTGAACCACTTGCACACTCACATAGCTGAAATGACATTTTGTTTAGTAGAGACCCTAAATTCATGCAGAGAAGAGAAAGAACAGATGTCCACTGAAGCCTGCCAAGGATGCAGAGCCAGCGCCTCAGCCGATAAAAATGATCCTCGTACTTCCATGGTGGGATCAATTATGTCCCTAACAAACATGCCTGAGCTGTAAGCTGCAACGTGCTTAAACTCCTGTGAATTCTTATACAACTATTTAATCTCGTAGAGCTACTACATGGTTGGTTTCATTAAAATAGTTAATAGCTATTGCTCTGCCAGTTAAAAGTAGTATACAAGAGTTTTAAACCCAAAAAGTGACCAAGAAAGCATGGAAGAAGCATTCTGAGAAATGGATCTCCACTTCCCAACTGTTCCCGCAACAAGTGAAAACAACTTTGCAACAACAACCACCAAACCAAACCAAACCAAACCAACAACAAACAAAAAACCCCAACCACTGGCAAAGAGCTCTCTTTCCCCTGGAGAGGTCTTGACTGCTCTGAGCGACCCATGGGCCACCTGAAACCAAGGAAAACCTGCTATGGGCACTAGTTCTGTGCAGTTTACCACAAGCTGAAAGGATTTCCTATAATTATGCTTTGCAAGCAAATTGCCACCACCATAACAGACTTAAACATGAACAGAGATATTTCTGGGGTCTTTGAGGAGGGAGGAAATGTAATAATGTGATTAGAGCTGCTCATGAGGTAGCCATAAAAAAACTTCCTGTCTGAAAGGATTTTGCCCATATGTTCTAACTGGAATACTATTAAACCATCACAATAGTTGAGATTTCTGCAGGGCCTTTGACCCAAATTGCTTACAGAACAAAAGGGAGATTCCTTCCTAGTTTTCCAGGTTTTTGTTTTGTTTTATAATCTGGAATTCAAGGGCAATGTTCCAACCTCAAGCTATGCCTCTTGGTGGAAGGTGGTGCTGACATTCACAACACCCATCAGGGACGCTGGAAAGACTGTGCCTGGCACAGAGAAAATGCCTGTGGACATCCACCCCCTAAGGTGTAATCAAAACCCCCTTGGGATGGCACAGGGAGGCAGCAGTTCATCTCATGCACTTCCCTTAGAGGAGTAACCTGGGCAGTTCTCTCCTCCTCAGCCAGAAGTGCTGGAACTGTTGCTGTTGCAAATCACAAGCTGGTTTAAATATAACTTGATGGTTTCTAAATGCATCTATTCCTCCTGTTACTTAACATGCCATCTTGGTATGTGTCTAAATTTAACTAGAATTACTACAGTTTAGAGTGGATGTCACTTTACATAACAGCTAATGAAATGTTTGTCTGCATGTAAGTAGCTTCCTTGCTAGTTCCTGTACTAGCAGCACCTCACGTTTTACTGAAGAGCAGTTCCTCTAGTCCACTGCACTTGCAACAACCAAAAGCTGTACGGGCTGAATGGCATGCTTTGAGATTAACAAATAACAGAACAAACTAATAGATAGATATATGTCCCATTTGAAAAACCTGAAACAGACAGGGAGGCCAGAACATGCCCAGTCTGCCTAGAGTTAAAAGACGTAAGAGTAAGACTCAGCTTCAGTTCCTTCCTGCATCTACTTCTCAGTAGTCAAATTCCAAGTCTGAGCACACTCATGCGGACTGTTGCCGCTGTTTAAAGAGCGAATTAATTACAGGTATATTGGAAATGTGATCANCTGTACGGGCTGAATGGCATGCTTTGAGATTAACAAATAACAGAACAAACTAATAGATAGATATATGTCCCATTTGAAAAACCTGAAACAGACAGGGAGGCCAGAACATGCCCAGTCTGCCTAGAGTTAAAAGACATACGAGTAAGACTCAGCTTCAGTTCCTTCCTGCATCTCTTCTCAGTAGTCAAATTCCAAGTCTGAGCACACTCATGCGGACTGTTGCCGCTGTTTAAAAAGCGAATTAATTACAGGTATATTGGAAATGTGATCGAATTAAACACTTCTTGCTTCACGCACTCCTGCTTTATGTATTTGTGTTCTCTGGTTTGAATTTCTGGAGAGAAAATGGACAATTAAAGGTAGGTGGCTTGTGACACAGAATTTCCTAGCAACTGCAAGTAGCTGTGCTAGAGCAAATGCGTGGCTGGGAGAAGGCATCGGCCAGCCAGGCAGCCAGAAGCTTGTGAAGGAATAATTGAAAGGATTAATGGACAGAACCATATGCTCACAATTTGGATCTGGCCACAGGCAGTACAGAGCTTGATTTCAAGAATGGTCTTGAATGTGGGTCCTGCTCAGAGAGTTGAAATTGGAGCTGCACAGGAGTATATAAACCTTTGTGTTTCTATGAACTAGGTATCTTGTCTTTCTA
Organism: Agapornis roseicollis; assembly: GCA_002631895.1. NCBI lineage: Eukaryota > Metazoa > Chordata > Aves > Psittaciformes > Psittacidae > Agapornis > Agapornis roseicollis. The sequence continues at coordinate 61,533 of NDXB01005565.1, read as the reverse complement.
TTGATTAGTAAATGCAGTTATGCTCAGCTAGGACTCTGCACTTTGACAGTGAAGACAGTGCAGAACAGAGCACTGATGCTCTGTTGCAGCGGAGCAGGAAGCACAGGGCTGCTCCGCTACGGGCAGCACCGCTAAGAGCCCCTGCCAGCCCAGCTTCTAGGGCCTTGTGGGAGGTGGAAGGATGGTCTCGTTAGGGCAGCACTGCTGGCTTACCACAAACATGGTGTGCAACACGAAGTGCCTGCTGCATCACTGCACCCTGAGCTGCTGAGTGGATTCATGGAAGTGAAAACATCCTGCCCAGACAAACCAGGGCTGTTCACAGCTGGGCCTGGAAGAGGAGATTAGAGCTACTTCTTAGAGGCTTGCATTTTCTTTCATCTTATTGTACACGTAAAAGCAACACACCTGAAGAGATAAACCAAATGAAACACTGAGATAAGGTGTTCACTGAATGTATGTCCTTTTATTCCAAGATAAACTGTTAAACTTTCCCCAAAATATCCAAACACCAAAGACAAAGTTTTTTGCGGCAGTAAGTCCAGTAAAGATGTGAGACTCAACTCTCCTGTACCCTGTACCCTCTGAGCTTATAGCCAAGAGCAGGACATACTGGGAGAGCCTAAACACTGACAGTACAACAGAGGTAAAGCAGTGCTTGCCTGCTATGTAAGGAATAGATATTCAAGCCTGCAATTTCAGCAAAAGGAGGAAGATGTACTACTACAGTACTGTAAGAACAGAAGCATTATAGAATACCAGGGATCTGTGCTTTCCCCTTTGCTGACAAACACCATGAAACATTTTGTCTTACTTGAGAGGGAATTGCATTGTCAAATTTAAAAGTTGAAGAAATACACTAAAAGGCTTAAGTAATTCAAGATAAGCAGGCTGGCAGATGGCATCTGTTGCTCTTTGTAAGTAAACGTCAAGTAGCAAGCCTATGAACTAAAAAGAAAAGACGTGAACAACTGCTAAACAAAGAGGCCAGAAGTTGCAGTGAAATAAAGTCTCAAGGCTTTTCTTAATGTATTATAAGGAAATCAGTCTGGGTTTCTCTGGTTAATATTAATAGACAATAGTTAAGTCCCCATATACACTTTAAGCTAAAAGAAAAAGCAAAGAAAGTGACGCTTCATCCCAAGCCATCCAGAAAAATGAATACAGGAGCTGTGTTGCTGTCTCAAATAGGTCCAGCTGTCATGCTAAATATAAGGCAATAACACATATGTTTTGACTGTAACAGAGGTTTTGCCATCTTCTCCAGAAAGATGCAGGTTATGATAAGTAGATTTGCTATCTCTGGTCTTTAAGGACAGTTTTTTCTACATAGTTTGATTTATAATGGCTCACTCCTGTCCCGGAAGAGAAGGCCAGCCACGTAGGAAATAGCCAACAAACAGCCCATGCTGTGAGAGAGCATCCATGGAGTACACGCATGGGAGGAAGCCAGCTTTGTAGCATTGCAAGAGGTTCAGCTGGCAGCACACCAGGAACATTTTGCTCCCAACAAAGAATGAGTACGGGAAGAGGTTGGAAAACACAGCACCTTCACAATATGTCATTTCTCATTGTAACTAAAACCTGTTATGGCTTGAAGGAAGAACGTGGGGGGGGGGGAAGGAGCAGGAAAGAAAACATGGAAAACAGGAGGCAAAGAGAG
>NDXB01005565.1:32471-59789 GCA_002631895.1 Agapornis roseicollis | reverse complement strand
AAAACCGGTTATGGGTGGAAGGAAGAACGGGGGGGGGGGGGAAGGAGCAGGAAAGAAAACATGGAAAACAGGAGGCAAAGAGAGTGGGAAATACAAAGAAAAGGGAAAAAAAAAAGGAAAGAATGATAATAGAGTAGGTGGATTAATTATCAGAATATAAATAGGAGAAAAAGGAATAGGAAAGGAGAAAATAATCAAAACCCAGGCTGTTTTCTCCCTAGGACTGAGCTAGAAAGTGGGCTCGTATGACCAGGTCTGATGTCCAGCAGGGCTGCTCTCAGGAGCAAGTCTAAATCAAGTCAAATCAAATGTCTGCCCAAGGCATTTAGCCCACCCAGGCCTTCTGTCAGGTTTCACTGATCACACGTCAGCCTCTCCATGTAACATGCCAGGGATCAGGGCAGGATCTCATTTAGGAAGCGAAGCAACAATTTTACAGGTATTAAACTGCTCATAGTAGCTAATTTGCACTGTTACTTTCAATTTACTCCCGTACCGGTCTCCCTGTTTTCCACGACTTGTCTTGCCCTTTCTTCAGCAGATACCTGTCCTGCGCTCTCCTTTTAAAGTCAAAACACCTTTCTGACTGAGCAAAGGGTGTATATCTGAGCTCAGCAACAACTTCAGAAGAACAGATCCCTGTAATTCATCAGCCCTTTCTTACAGCCCTGTTTTTATGACAGAAATTATCTTGTACAAAAGCAGCATCACCAAGATCCATGGGTCCTTACCATCCCTCTTTCATCGTCTGAAAACCTCTCAGTTGAAGCTGTAAAGAGAGCTGCTCCTTGATTTCTACTAGAAGCATAAGAAAAGCTGTCTTCCCTCTCCTCCCTGCACTGTGAGGAGCATTGCTTCTGAGGACTGCCCATGGCTGCCAAGCAAAGGACATGATGGGCAGGGAAACCTAAGCTAGGAGCAGGAGAAACAGCCAGTGTCAAGCTGAAGTGCAAAGCTGGCCACGGAACAAACCATCTTGTGATTGCATTCAAGGTTTCAAAAAGGAATTAAAATAAATCCTTTCAAACATTTCTATGAAACAGCTGTGTTGAAACATCTGTTGTCTCTCTGAAGACATCTTTCATCACTCTGTTAGTATTTGACCAGGGTCTCTGTCCTAGATCTTTCCAACTAAATCTTTTGTAAGTCTGTTAAATATTTCAGCTATACAAAACTAACAATCTGTGCACCCGTGACAAAAGTATAGCATATGGCAGTGTTGGGGCGAGGGGAAGAGTGTTGAAGTGTTTAAGCATCTAGTCTACTGATGAGTGTGAAGAAAAGCTGCATCCTTCAAGAGAGGAACAGCAGTGATCACAGCTGGAGGTCTTTGACCTACCTACAGTTCATACTGCCTAAGCTGCCCCCTTGTCACCCTCATTCTTCATTATCTGTCATGAATTAATCCAGTATCATTGACAATATGAGCAAATTTGGATGGCATCTCCCCTTTCCTAGATAGATGTGCTTCCTCTATAACTAAAGAGAGCTATATAATGCATCTGTCTTCCAAAATGCCTGAACTCACTGGCCTTTTTCTTAAGGTTGCTGCTCAGTTGTTACATACTGTTTCAACACCCAGTAAGTCACAAAAGAGTTGTTGTTCTCTACTGTGTATATACCTACCAGTAAACTACCTTAGACACCCTTAAGAACGAAAACATTCAAAGGAAGATGCCATTTATTAAGTTGGTCATTAAAAACAATCCGGTTGATACATGATTAAAGAATACTTCACATGCACCTATTTTTCAGGAAGAAAAATCTGAAATCAATACATATTTCAGGCTCTATTTCACAAGGGTTAATTTAGTTAGACTAGGAGAGAAAGAACCAGCTTGAAGTAAATGCAACCTTCGTCTGAGGTCTTGGGCAAGACCTAAGCCTGTTGTCTTACCAGCTGCTGAAAAGATTCCCATGGCAAACAAATACAAGGTATTGGGCTTTCAACTGGCACTAAAATGATGAAAAGCAGAGGTGCAAAAATGTTTAATGCTCGGTTATTTTCCACTTCATTTTCACCTTTATAAGCAATTCAGCTTCATAAAAATGTTTTCAAGAGGTCTGTTTAGGCCCTCGCTGTTAAAACCAGGAATATGATCCCGCTTATTTTTGTCGTTGTTTAAGTTCAAGTAGAACCAAAAAAGCAAACCCCTCCCCCCCGTGCTACTTCAGTTCTGTAAAGCCACCCAAATAGGACATCACAGTATGTCATTTTTAAATAGTAAAGAAAAATGTTGCTTAAGGATCAGCAATCTGCTAAATAACGAATGAAAGACTGTTACTTACTGAGGCGTCTGAACTCAGAATTTGAGTGGTTGTTTTCCTGTCCCCTCAGCTGTGGAAGCCTTCTGAGTCCAGTAGAGATTCTGAGAGGATAAATAGGCTGAACATTTTGCCTTCAGTATTTCCTCAGAAGCAGATAACATAGTATTAGAGAAAGCACCACTCAATTCTGAGCTGTCAACTCATTCGACCATAAGGAATCATTTCCCAGAGGAAAACTGATTAAGTCCATTGTGTTGGACAAACTGTCGCGGTGTTACCCTGATGTCAAATCTGGCACAGGTCTTTTGTGGGTCCTGCTCAAACAGTTGAAATTGGAGCTGGGCAGGAAGGAAACGGATAAATGTTTTCCAATGTGTAAATTCTTGTTTGCTTGGTTTAGTCTATTTCCAAACAGCAACCCATACAGCACTTGGTAATGCTTCCCAGCCAAGCCAGCTTCACCTGGTGCTGGGCAGTTCAGCTCCTCCTTGCCCTCAGGAAGGGCCATGGAGTCATACAAAAGGAGAGAGCAAAACAGCAGCAAAATAGATGCCATGCTTTCTTTTCCCTGTCCCCCAAATGGCCTGTTTGCTACCCACAAGTATTTTTTAATGTAATTGCTACACATACACCATTCCTATTGCTTCACTTGGGAGGTGAAGGGTGGAAAGCATCACAGGAGCAAGCAAGACAGACCAGCATCTCTAAGATGCGATCCATATCCCTGAAATACAGGAGAATTTCAGAGTGCAAGAACATTCCTGGGGTCTTAGCAGAAAGCAGTTTCACTGCAAGTTGTGCCAGACACAGAGCCCTTATTAGACTCACCACGAGATAACCCAAGTGGGGGAAAGAGCTTGGTCTTCGCTGTAGAATCAGAGTTGCACCAGGAAGAGTCCCTTCTCTCTAGTTGCTCACCCAGGTCAAGGACTTTCTTCCAGCAATATCACCTCTTGGGCCTGTGTGACTGCAAGAAGCTTAAAGCTCGTCTGCCTCATAAATACTTTCAGCATAGGCTGCAAAAATACTTCTTCTCGGGGGTGTGTGTGCAATAGGCAGACAGAGCAAACACTGATTTTCACATCCCAGCCTAAACTTGGTAAAACAAAAAGGTTTAAAAAGCATGAAAAGCATTTTAATAAAATAGGCGACATCTTCACAGGTCAAATCTCTATCTACAGCTCATTCTTGGAAAAAGGTTGTTTGAGAAAGGTTAGGTTTCACGTTGGTGTGCAGATGGGCATTGCCGCTTCGGAAACAGGTTAAGGCAGAATTTCCTGACCTAAGTTCCTAAGGTCGTAAATTAGATGTTAGACCTCTACACCAGAATTCAGAGATCTGTCAGCAACCGCAAAGGGAAGACACTGATGCCTCTGAAAGGCAGGTTTCTTCTTTGGGTGCCCAACTGTGACTCACGCACAGCCCACAGCATACCAAGTGTCAATGCTGCCCTGCCTCAAGGCTCCCACTCAGGGCAAGATGGTACCCTTTATTCTGGCTGTCAGTAAAGCAAGTTATAATAAGAGAGATAGCCTAAGAGATATCAGAAATTAACAGCTTCTCAGGACCAGGCTCTAAGCAGTTCAAAAAGCTTTTCTGCTGACAGTGGGTAATTTTCAACTCTAAAAATGAAGTATTTATCCTTTGAAGCTGTGCCATTCATACCAATAAATACACAAGATTCCTGAAATACTTACTAAAACAAGAAGCCTGTTCAAAGTTAATATCTTTTTCTATTTCAGATCCAACTGTACACAGAAATTCTTTGGAGCTTTTTTAAAGACAAAAGTAAGAAAAATAAAGGAAAGGGGAAAAAATGAAACAATTCTGCTCCTGTGCACTGAGCAGTAATGTAATACAGAAAAGTTATGTCAAAGTGAAGCACTAAATGGGTCTGCTTTCTGTAAATCAAGCCAATACAAACGTCATAAAACTTTCCTTGTTAGAGATACAAACTGGCTGCTAAAAGAACAACCTTGTTATACCATAATAGCATTTGCACTGCTCCAGCTGAATGTCAAGTTGCCTGTTGTATTGAAGCAACAGTACTATGCATCACAAAAAGGTGTCTAGATTCATGACAGCACATTCGCTTAAGGCAGCCCAATTCTGAGACCTGGAATCTTAATTGTGGGGGTGCTACTGAGATTATTTTCTTCCAAGCATTATTTTACTGGTGCCCTGAAGTTATTAAAGAGGCATTATAAAAATGAGTATCCCTTTACTATTGTTTCATAATAAATAATGAATCTTTGCACTTATATTTGTAAATTTAACGTTGTCCTTTATGATTTTTTACATGGCATTGAGGGACAGGTTAACCATTGCAATAATTACTTCTGCTCACTCACTTCTAAATAGCCATGTATAAAAATAGTTAACATTATGTCTAAAATCAACAAACAAATCAAGATTTCCTTAGTAGATTCCCACAATGCTTTCATTGTCAACTGTGAGACAACAAATTTACAAGCATCTGACAGCTGCACAATGAGAAATCGTGATGCAAAGCCTTAGCTGCAATCACGTGAATCTGATACTCCAGGCTATGATGAAAGTGGTAAGCTGACAAATGTGTAACTAGTTATTTTGTCCTATTTACATAGTTACATCATTATGAAAAAGGAAGCAAACACAGAGGTTATGTTTAAGCATAAAAGGCATAGCCACCCTCTACCTGCTTCTAATTTCTAGAGGGGACACGAGGACCTACGCAGGTCCCTATTCTGTGACAAAACCTATCAACTCTTATTGTATTTATTCTGTAGCATTCATATTTATGAAGTTAACCCGATTCAGACTGCTCACAGATAAGCAGTGTTATTTTATTACTGGAATGAACGGTGTCTGTATTCACCTGATTGACTCAATCCTATTTCACAACTACAGTGACTTAGGACCGCATTTAGAGAAAAGCCTGGTATCCAACAACTTTTATTAAAGCACCTAAACAAAACCATTTGATGTAGTTCATGTGAGCACCACAGTTATTCACTTTTAGAAAGAACTTGACAAAGACTACCTTGAATTCCATTCACATCAATTAAGCAATCATGAAAAGAAGAATGAACCTAGAGGTTTCCCACAACTCATCTTGAAGTTTTCCTCTCCTGTCTGCTGCTGTCGTTGCCCATTTACACAAAGACAGAAGCACCCCTCTGTACCTGAAGACATTTAGTCATGTATTAAAGGCTTCCTTTTCTTTTTCAAACCTAGAGACCTTCCTGAAAGCTATTGTCATGATAATCAAAGCAGGGCAGCGGATAACTGACAGTTGTATCATAATCAAAAGGTGCTTCAAGGCCACTATTCACAGGCCTGAAATTATAAGATGCTCTAAAATGTCTCAGAAAGAACTGCAGATGACTTTGTTGCATTCATTTCATTTACAAACCTTTTCCAATTACTTCAAGAGCTTTTATAAGCTCCAGGATTTTAAAGACTTGTGTATATATATTATAAATACACTCTTTTGAAAGGATGGAAAAATGCCCAAGGAAATACACTGAGTTGAAAAGGTGTTAAACCACAGTAAGAAATACACTGCAAAAGTATTGTATTGTATATACTGCAGTCTGAAGGTATTGCAAATACATACATGTGGAGCACTACACATATTGTAAAACACCCAGTTTCACAAAGAGGTGTTTGTCTTGGCGTAAACACAAGCATGGGGTGATTCCTACGACATTTCTGCAGGCATCAATTGCAAACCAGATTTAAAGTTAGCAGTTTGAGAATGTAAGTTTGAAGGGGTTTTCGTCTCATTTTCAGCTGCTTTTAAAACACGGCAGCTGCCTCAGTTGTGTTCCGTTATGACCATGCTTTACCCCTTCAAGAGGGGCTCATTACTTCTGCAAAAAGGCAATGATATGCCAGCTTTTTCCAAAACGAGAAGCAAATGACTATGGTGCCAACAGGAGAGGTGGCTCTGAAAAAGATATCTGAATTCAGCTATTTTGTTATGCAAGAGCACAGACACAAAGAACTGGTGATCATGTACCAGCCACCAGTCTACAACATCAACAAAATTACAAGCACTCAAGAAAAGATTTGTGTATTTATTAGCTCTGCTTTTAGGTCTCCCTCAGAGCAAAACCACCCTTAAAGCCAGGCTTAGCTGCTTAAGTGATAATAAAGTACTATCTTCAACTTGAAATTAATTGTTGTTCGAACAATGTTCCAACATTCTTATAGTTGTTTTCTCCATATATAAACAGAAAAGCATACATGCCATGCATACATACATACACGCTATTCAATCCTCCTGGTTATGAATAAAGAGAAAGAAGAAAATCCAGCTATTCCAAAGAAATACAGAGGCTGAGGATAATTCATCTCCCCAAACACAAGTGAGTCTTTGTGGAGATGAAGGGAAATACAATCTCAAAGGCAACTGGACAGCAGGCCCCTGATCCTACCCTGTCCACCTTTGTTTGATCACAGCAGTGTGGAGACCTACAAACAGAAATGCCAGAAGTCCACATCTCTCCACACTGGCGATGTATTTTTCAAGTCTCTGTAATAGGATTCCCTCAGACCTTCACCTTTCCATCCAGCCCCATGATGGAACCCCAGAGTGACACTGTTCCACAAAAGCACTATTCTAGCCGCACTGCTATTTTAGTCCATCGCAAAACCCAAGAGCTTTTTAACTTTGATTTCATATGCTCCTTTGCGTATTTTCTTTGCGTACAAAATGACAATTTGTAATGTAAACTGATGCAGAGAAACCTCATTATCTGAAGTGCATTGGGATCCACTGTAAATATCAAAGCCTAGAAGCCATTGTAGTGTTTGTGGTATCTTATTAATGCTTTAGTAAGTCTCCTAGAAAAAGCCCAAAAACCAAACCCACACACCACAGTGCAAAGGCCTCATAGAAAAGATACAACAAGGGACTTTGGCATCAGTTAATTTGCTTGCAAGTTTACAATGAAGCTACCTACAGGAAGCAAGGAAAGGACACACCACACATATTACAAGTACCAGCGTGAAATCTGTCATTCACCAGCATTTAAATGATGGGACTAAGACATCTAGAGAGGGGCATACATCATTTAAGATACCCATGACAAAGTAAAAGACGACTTCCTATAGTCAAAGAAAGCTCTGTACAGGGATCAGTTCTTGACAAAATGATGGTAGCTCCGGTGAGGGACAATCTTCCCAGGCCCTCCAAGAACAGCACACTGGAGCTTTACCACAGACAGGTTGTGATTTCTCTCCACATGTCAGAGCCAGCCCACAGTTAGACCCAGACTCTGAAGTGAAAAGTGCCTGCCATGTTTCTGCAGGGTGACCTTTACTCCCTAAGCTGTGGTCAAGGCAGCCCAGAGTACAGATCCCTGAAAGGTGAGACCTGCCTTTTACTATTTCACCATCTGCTAATGGGATGAAACAGTAACTTGATAAGCTTCCAAACAGTGACCATCTGCAATTCAAGCCTGGCAGCACCATGAATGTATTAGCAAAGTTGTCGATTTGCAATTCAAACATCTTTTCAAAGCTTTTTTGTTTTCTCTAGAGATTGAACACGAAGGATTTATTTGCCATTTCTTTTTGTTTCCTTAATAAGAAACGTATCTGTGATCAAAACCAGGGAACAAAGATAGTGTCTTCAGAAGCTTAAGCACAACATAATCAACTTATTCCACTGAATCTGAAAGAATCTTGCGTTAGAAGTCAGGACATGAAAGTGGATTTTTGTTGGAGCTCAAGTGGGAATATAGCATTAGGGTTTTCATTCTTCCACTATATTTTGTTTCTGAGTAGCTTTTAGTGTTGAAAATTAACTGAATTTGAACAAGCACATTCCTGCTACAGGGAATTACCCCCTGTAGAGTGATACAGATTGTAGAAGTGGGGCTTTGTTTTTTCTTTAAGTGGTAAAACCAGATCAAGCAGAACAGCAGAGATTGGCTACCTTTAGACTCGATCTTTGAAAGACAGGACTTTCTTTTTTCTAAGGAACCTAGGTGGTTTCATAGAAAAAGCCTCTAAGAATAAGCCTGTATGAAATTTCAGAGGACTGAAAACCTCAGCTACAAGGGCAGATAGCAAGTTACTGCTCTTTTTTTCTCTGCCATTACCACAGTCAATCTAGAGCAAACATGAGAAAAAGAGTACCCAACATGGATAATGAATTACTGGTTTCTACCATGACCTCTCCCTCACATCTGTGAGCAGCAGCAGCAGCACAGAAAAAGGAGGCAGCAACACCACACTGCCAAGTGGCAGCTTCCTCAGTGCCAGTTTTCTGCAGCAAAGAACTGTCTTCACAGTATCTCAGCTCACAGGTTTATTTAAACCCTTTATTTTGAGTGGGGAAATCCTTGTCAAATATGTCCAAGTATGACACTTGACTGGGAATATAATCTACTGGTCAAGTATCTTCCATCATCCTTTTACAGCTCTGCTGGTCTCAGATGAATACTTCATTCATTCACTCAGTACCTGGCTTGATGGGAAGAAAAGAGACAGTAAAACAAGTCCTGGCAGAAGATCTAGTTAACATATTAGGTGTATTGTGGTAATCAGTGTAGAAACCTGATAAACAAAACCCAGTGCATAATAATCTGGGACGTTAATCAGCAGCTTCAACAAGGAAATAAAATACTTTCAGAAACAGATACCATAATTGTGGTTAGAATAATTCATAAAAGACAGAATTCATGGATAAAGTAAAATCAGATGAAAATACTTGTTACATATTCATGAGAAGTGCCTCCTTTGGTAAGGATACCCACATTAATACTTATATAGAGGGGTTGAAATAGAGAGCTTTTGCGCTCATTACACCAACCAAGTTTTAAAATCGAATTAGCTCAGTGTTTCTATGGCCACTATGTGCTCCCCTCACAGCTGAAGTCACCTGAAATGTGCAGAAAACTGAGGGCTGGAAAAACGGAGGGGACAACACTACTTCCACACATTTAGTCGGCAGAATGAGTAGAACTGAAAGTGAATACTGAAACAGTGATATATGCTTCTTAAGGTATGTGTCTTTTTATCTGCACCCTGAAGAAACATCAGGGAGAAGCTTTCAGTTAGAGAAGTAGGCTAGAACTCAGGAGGCTTTCAGGCTGCAGTAGATGCAAGAACAAATTGAATTGAATTACTCGTCTTACAGTATTACACAGGATACCTTTTACTTTTGCCAGCTACTTATATTATAGCCAGTTCACCTAATAATCGACTTCTAGTAGGCACCATCTCACAAAATGAAGTTTTCCTCTTTTCCCCAGATATGGTTGCATCCCCCAGTGTTTACATTGAGACTTAACAATATAATCTAGATTAAACTGGAAATAAGAAAGAAGAGTCTTCAAAACATACAAGTCTATAATTCCAAATTATAAATAATCTCTAATTAAGGGAAGCATTCACCTATGAGTAAATTATTGCATGTGAACTTACAATTGCATTTCTGACACTTCTCAGCATTTGCTACTTGCCACTACCATCTATGGGAACAGACCACACTGGTCTAATTCAGCACAGCAACACACTTCTTTCACTATAAGTATAGTAAGTAATCCCCTACATTGCCATTATGCAGGTAAGAGTATCTTCTTTTGCAGAATGGCTCATTGCAGTTCATATACCTTCAGCAACTTCCTAATTTTACCACCACAAGCAAGTATCATACTCCCTTGGCACCAGCGAGTACATGGTGCCAGCCTTATTCCCACTCTGCAGTCTTGCTGATTGATTAGCAGGAGGTTACTTCAGCAAGTCTTCAGGGGTTTACTAAACTGCAAATATATTCATAGATCCCTGGTCAAAGGATAGCTCATAGGATGGAGGCTTCCAATTCTAGGTGGCTCCAAAACACTTCTATTCTCCAAGAGAAGCAGATGTATGGAGCACCACTGCGCTAAAAAACACCTGTGCTCCCACACAGCAAACTCCGCGTCACCATACGGTAACCATTTTGTATTGGAATAATGTTTAACTAACTGTGTTCTGTAAAGAGCTGCAGTGATCTCAAGAAACACCTTGAATGCTTGCTGCCAGCCTGTCTTTTCAATAAATGAAGCAAATCTTTAGTCCAAAACGTGGAATGAAGTAGGCATACATGAAAGCGCAATTAGAAGTTTGTTAATCTGTTTTCAAACACACACTATGCTTCCGCTTCCCTTCTTCATGAAAAAGCACCTTTCTCAGCTGAACCCAGGAAACTTCGGAAGCCTCACAGGAAAGACTTATTTCCAACAGCAGAAGTTTAGGTATGCGCTAAAGTGGACAGCTCTGCATAACTGTAGGTCTCTTCACGAGATTTGCCCTAGTTAGTCATTGAACTACACTATTTGTTTCTGATAACTGAAGAACACCTATAGCTTACTTCATCTAGGTCAGCATTTCTTCCAGTTTTAATAAACTTTTCGGAAAGCACAATATTCAAAACCGCTTAAGAAATGGAGATTCCTGAAAATGGCACCTACGTGTTTTAGAACTGGTTTTAGTTGTTTGGGGTTTGTGGGTGTCCTGGGTTCAGCAGTTGCAGTCAGTTTTTCTTCTCTTTAGTAGCTGTGTTTTGACTTAGCCCGGGAACAAGGCTGATCAGGCCGATGGTTTTGGTTGTTGCTGAGCGATGTTTGCCCTGACCAAGGACTTTGTGAGCCTCATGCTCTGCTGGGGAGGAGGGGAAGCCAGGAGGAAGGAGGGACAGGACTGTACTGACAGGACCAAACTGATCAAAGAGGTATTCCATACCATAGCACGTCATGCCCAGGATGTAACTGGGGGTGATCCGGAAGGCCTAGCTCTCTCGGGGTGGTTGGAAGAGGTGGTCGGTCAGCACTCGGTTGGTGGGGTGTCGTGAGTTATCTGTTGTGGTTGATGGGATGCTGTATTCTTTTCCTGTATCATTATTATTATTGGTGGTAGCAGCAGTGATTTGTGTTCTACCTTAGTTACTGAACTGTTCTTATCTCAACCTGTGGGAGTTGCATTCTTTTGATTCTCCCCCCATCTCTCTGGAAGCAGGGGAGGGCAAGAAAGGGGGGGGTTGAGTGAGTGAACGAGCTGTGTGGTTGGTTGGGTTTAAACCACGACAGTGGGGTTTTTGAGGGGAGTTTTTTGGTTTTCTTTTTCTTATTTTTTTTTTTGAAATGAAAAACCTCGGCACTCAAAGCNTTACTTCATCTAGGTCAGCATTTCTTCCAGTTTTAATAAACTTTTCGGAAAGCACAATATTCAAAACCGCTTAAGAAATGGAGACTCCTGAAAATGGCACCTACGTGTTTTAGAACTGGTTTTAGTTGTTTGGGGTTTGTGGGGTTTTTGAGGGGAGTTTTTTGGTTTTCTTTTTCTTATTTTTTATTTCGAAATGAAAAACCTCGGCACTCAAAGATTCACTTTTAAAGGTTTGCAGCTCTTCCACAATGCAGATCAATGCCCACTGTGGTTTTCAGGAAATAGCTAGGGAGCTAAGCTTTAGGAACGTTCCTCTGACTGGCTAATTTGCTCTGAAGTCAGTAGGAAATCTTCTGGGAAGATATTTATGCCGATAGTTATCACAGCACTTCAGTCATCCGATCTAATCACCCCCAGAGAATTGCAACAATGGGAATTGTAATAGCAAAAATATCCTGGATATTGCCTCCACTAATTCAAAAACATTGGTCATACAGACTGGTAACTAAGACAAAATCTCAGGCCATGATCCCTCAGTTTGAATATCAGAATACAAGCACATTTGTCATTGTCAGGTGGTGTTCCTAAGGGCCAGATGCTTTTATCTGAGCAAAAAAAAAAATCACTGAACGCAACACATTTGTCATGATAGCCCATGCGTTCTCTGTCTGGCGTCCGGCTTCTCTCTCATCATAATATACAGAGGAGCAGCTAAAGGGATTACTGTGTTGATAGATAGCCTGGAAATGCAAGAGATGAAACAAGCTAACAAAAAAGCACAGCTCTAGGTCCTGAATAAAAGGATGACTGCATCCAAGTTGATTATTCTGAGTCATTTGTAGGTTAAACTTTGGAGTCATCTTCATTGCAATCTAAGGCTGTCCAGAAGATACTGATTTCACCAATGTCTCTGGTTTGTCACCCAGTTCCCCACTGAGTTGAATTCCAAAATGACTGGATAATAGAAAATGTGTTATTTCAATAATATATATGCATGTTTTCAATTCTTCTGTGAAACTCCATGAGGAGGACACGGAACTGTGGGAGCAAGTCCAGAGGGTGGCCATGAGGATGAGAAGGGGCCTGGAGGACCTCCTGTACAAAGACATGCTGAGAAATTTGGGGCTGTTCAGCCTGGCAAAGAGAAGCTGTGTGAAGACCTCAGAGCAGCCTTCCAGTGTCTGAAGAGGCCAACAAGGATGCCAGAGAAGGACTCTTCGTCAAGGACTGTAATGATAGGACAAAGGGGAATGGGTTCATACTTAAACAGGGTAAGTTCAGCTTAAATGTAAGGCAGTTCTTTACTGTGAGGTTGGTGAGGCACAGGATGCCCAAATAATTGGTAAATGCTCCGTCCCTGGCAGTGTTCAAGGTCAGACATGACAGAGCCTTGGGCAGCATGGTCTAGTGTGAGCTGTGGCAGGGAGCTGGTACTAGATGATCTTCCAATCGTAACCACTCTGTGATTCTATGAAATTACGCACTTTCCCTCTCTGATGAGTACTGCCTGAGAAAAGCTGGGGTATCTTAACCCCTTTTCACTGCTTAAGTTTCGCAGTCTTTAGCAGTTCCTCCAAATCCAGCTAAAAGCAACCAAAGATCTCCCTACAAGTAGGTCCTCGGCCAACCACATTACATTTCTAATGCTGACAAAGAGTGGTTAGTCAGATGACATTGAGTTACACCTAACTAAAGTATTGAAAAGTAATTAACAACATCACTTCTGAGTGTCATTTTGCATAAAACTAAGAAAGCATGCAACACAGCCTAGCATGCCAGAAAACTTTTTCAACACTTGCAATACTTGACCACTGTTCCATCGTGGATGGTTTGGTTGTGTTTTGGGTTTTGGTTTGGTTTTGTTTTGTTTATGACTTAAAAACTGGCAGACAAATTGGCTACATAGAATCATAGAATAGTCAGGGTTGGAAAGGACCTTAAGCTCATCCAGTTCCAACCCCCCTGCCATGGGCAGGGACACCTCACACTAAACCATGGCACCCAGCATCCTGGAAAAAGTAAACTAACTTTATAAGTGTTGATTACACTTCCCAGAATTGCTTTTCTGTGTATTTAAAATTCTCCAATAGCATCCAGGTAGCTAACTAGTAAACTTGACATGCACTACATACAATTCTGCCACCGGAATCCACTTAGGAAGTCCTATAGCACCCAGCTCTGCTCAAGGATCTTGTCTGTCTATCAAAGTACTTTTGCTTAGAAAGAAACAGAAGGGACATACCTTGACCTTTCCCTGTAGTCTTCATGCAACTTTTACAAGATGAGCACAGTGTGATACTGACAGTTTAGTCTGACTAATTACTTCATTACATACTTTGATCTTCAAATATGCCAAACTTCAACCAGCCAGGATGAAATTTCTTCTTCTTTGACTCCGGAATATTTTTTATTTCCTTTTTTTTTTTTTTTATTTTGATAGAAAATAAAAATACTTCAGTCATTTTCAGAACAACCTTAGTGAAGGATGGTTTTGCCAACATTCACGTTTTTCATCTTTTCTGAAGAGCCATAATGATTTATAACAGGAGCTTGAAACCTTGCATGAACACAGCTCTGCAGCTGGAACAGTATATCTTCTTTTTGTCCCCAGCAACACCCATTTTTTGTTAGCTGGGTTCAAGTTTACAGAAAACCCCTAGTATTTACAAAACAAACTGTTACATTTTGATAGTCTGAATGTTTCCACAGGAACATGCAAGCCCTGAAGCCTGCTGAGCTGCTTGTCCTGGGCAAGGTACTACACATGTGAATGTACAGCCTGGGACAGCTTTATCTTGAACAGAACTCTTGTTTTCTTACAGCAAAGCTATGACATCAACAAAGTATCATAGAACAGTTAACAAGAAAAAAAGCTAATTAGAAATTAGTTGGGTATTAAACATTCTTAACACTACTTATATGCTGTCGACAGCATTAGAGCTTTTAAGCTCAGTCTCTATAATTTCCCCAGAAATTAAGGGCTTGTTCTTCAATTGATGTAACTCAGTGTTCCTCGTAACATCAGTGGAGCTACATTAGTTTGCCCTGACTAATACACTTTAGTTAAGCAGCCAGGCAAATAAAATCACTTTGGCTGTGTTTTTCAAGTATTATCTGAAGGGCTTCCTCATTGTGACACACACAACCCCCAACACTGGACCGCGATGTAGGGGACAGCCCTGAAACGAGGTCACATTCCAAACTGTGGGTCAGTAAGTTTCACAAGGGGTACCCCAGGTCATTGCTTCCTGACAGCAACTTTAGAGGGAGGACAAAAAAGGGTTTGAAAAACATTCCAGATTTCAGCATTCTTTTCTAGCTGTGCAGACACAGAAGGTTCCAAAATGTCAGGAGGGACAGCCCTAGCAAGCCTGTGAACTTCTTTCTATAACAGACTGGACCATGGCATTCCAGAAGGGATTTGGTCAGGACTGTTAAACACATGCCAAAAAGAACTGCTTCTTGGGTTTTTTCAATCAAGTAGCACTATATTTGGACTGGAAACAGCCTGTGGATGAACAGGAATAACCATTAGAAGACAAGCAAAAAGTTTCAAGCAGAGACTACAGTCAAGGAAGAAAACTTGAACATACCTGGGCAAGTTTCCAAAATGACTCAAGCAACATTTTTTCCCATGACATCAGATTCTAAACAAACAATATATTAGAGTCCATACGTTAATGAAAGAAAATCCAAGCAGTGCTGAAGCATGCACCAGCCTACCGAGCGCCGACGGAACAAAAGCTGGATTGCTTGCAAGCCATGGAAGTTAAACAAATAAAAAGCACCGAATTTCCAGGATAAGAAGCCTGGGTAAGATTTCTCAGCACGACAAGGTTGTGAATACTGAGGTAAGATTGAAAGCAAATTGCCAAAATAGAAGTTATACAGTCTAACTAGATAGCAAGTACAATAAGTGAACGGTGCTTTGAATATGCAGCAGTCATAGGGCTCAGGAAACTGTAAAGTTGGTTGCAGATAATGTGCTTAGAGAACGTGAAGGTTTCTACCTACCTGAAGTCATACAGTATTTACATGAGAAATCTGGACTACAGAATGGTTCGCAGGCAGAGTCCAGAAGATCTTTTGACAGATTAAACGTGTTCCCAGTAAGATGATACTGAGGATAAACATGCAAGAGAAATCCATAAACGCTGTTTTCACAAGAATAATGCTGGTTTCTTAGAACTGACTGTATTTTAAGGAAAAAGCTAGAATGTAGTCCTCATGGGATGCCAACACAAGCTATCAAGAGCAGTTAGTAAATCACACCATCTAGCAACTTAAAATGACACGGCACATTTTAAAATTCAAGCCAAAATCCAAACTATGTTCTACAGGAGAAAGAGGTACTTGCAAAGCACAGCATATTGATGCTGTTTATGAAAGAATTGAAGCGCACTCCTCCTTTATGATGGCCCCATGACAGTAATGCTTACTGCATACAACTGAACTCACTGGTATTTCATCAGACCTTCAATTATCTGATCAGGTGGTCCTGTATAATGAGAAACAGGAGGCCACATTTGCTCTCACAATTTAATAAGCCAGAATTAAAGAAGTGCCCTGTCAAATGAGACCAAATTTCATTAGGAGGGTCAAGCAGGCAGGGTGCTAAATTTCAGTTGTCTTTCAACAAGGTGATTAAGCTCAGAAGATTAATAGCAACGGAAAGTCATGTTGGATTATTGTCATTGTAATATTAAAGTGAAAGAACCTAAGTTTATAGAGGTATTAAGGGGAATGAACCTTTCTTTTGCTTGTACAGTACTGAACACTATCACAAAACCAAGGAACACCTTGTTCATTAGCCAGATTTCTGACAGCACAATTCAGGCATTTTTTGTTTTAAATTATGGATATACTTAAGGGAGTTGTTTTCTAGTTTTATGCATCAGTTTTCATTCTCTTATACTGATTCCAGATGTTTCATTCCAGGCATCACTTTTGTCAGTGTCAAACTACACAATGAAAGTCAACTAAAGAAAAAGAGTAAGTTATATAAACAAGTTTAGCAACCATAATTCTTTGCCATTCTATTTGGATCTCTGCAGCTGTATGGAGTCTTGTCTGTAGAGATATTTAGATAACAGCAGACTTAATTAATCCCATATACTGCCAAGAAAAGAGTAGCATAGAAATGTGCTGCTTCCAAGTAACAGCAATCCTCCTGAGCCAGCTGCAACAGTAAGCAGTTAGCTGAGAGCTTCCTCAGATCTTTAGTATTAATGATAATCTCCCATATCTCTATGGACTTTATTGTATATCTGCCACAGTTATTTGTAACACACAGTGTTTTAAAAGTTGAGTTTTACTGCCAGTTGAGGTGTGTTAACATAATATGCAGTTAACATCTGCATGTTGCTCATGACATTGTCTTCAGTGCCTAATTCTCAAGGGATAATTTAACAGCTCTTCCACAGATCTCCAAATTCTGCTTTGCAAGAAGTAATGGCAATCTACTGGCCAAATTTACTGCATAAAGAACAAAAGGTTTTTGAGCAGGAAGAGTTCCACATCTTTGTAAGATGGATTTTAAGTATGGTCTGTAGGTCCAATCTGAAATCACAGGTATTGAAATTAAGTACTTGCCATCATTCCATACTCACGCACAAGTTACACAGGGTATAGCGCATGTAAGCACTTCTTTATGACTCTAAAATAAATTAGAAGGTAATAGCACTGGATGTTTAACAGCTTACCTTGAGATACAGTTAACAGTAACTTGGGTTCCACTCAAAGTCTATCCTACAGGTTCAAGAAAGTCTGGAGGAAAAAAACCCAAAAGAGTAGGCCTGGTACCCCTCCCTAATCCTTATGAAGCCAGTAATTTTAAGCTGAGGAAAACAAATACGGGCAGCCTGACAAGTATCATGCATGTCAGTTACCTTTCAGACCTGGCTCTTGATTTGAAGTTGAGGACGTAATTTCTCTGCAGTGTACAGAAGGAAGAAGGGAGTGAAGCAAGGTATGACTGGGAAGAAACATTTTGAACCTGATGACAGGCTTGTATGTAAGATTAATAATTTATCTATGCTTTCAACGATGCTACACTTCTATTCTTCTAAGCCCGATTCCTAACACGCAGGCAAAGGATACATACATAGATGCAGGCTTGGTACAGTCAGTATAAGATTGTATTGGAGAGACTAGCATTGTAGCCATTCCACAGAAAATAAACCCTCAACCTTTACAGAATATTACATGATTAATAACTAGGATCCTGATTAGGGTCATTGTAATGCATTGACATTACTACTGCAAGCACTTTATAGGAGCTTTTTCCATGTTCATATTTCAAACTCAGACAAGTAACATCTGCTTATTTAATAATGAATTCTTTAAGTCATAGCGAGTTTTCAGTATTAATCAGCACAAATTACCCCAGCATCCATTTCATTGGATGCAAGTAAGACAACATCTAAAAGCAAAACAAAGCTGTGGAGTAGTCACGCCGCCAGCAATTACACTTTAGCTACGCAGATGATAGTTTCCACATTTTGCCTCGCTCTTCTGTAAAGCTTAGTGTAACATGCCACCTTTTCTTTTTAATAGAAAACAGGTATTGGCACATTTAGCCTCAGNTGTAATAGGAGAGAGGTAGTTTCCACATTTTGCCTAGCTCTTCTGTAAAGCTTAGTGTAACATGCCACCTTTTCTTTTTAATAGAAAACAGGTATTGGCACATTTAGCCTCAGTATATTCTATACACGTAATTGCTGTTAAGGTATTTATTCTAGTATATGAAAATCAACTGAATGGCTTAGTAGATTATGAAAAGGCACTGGCCAAAACTGCTCTGCTGGACTGAACCGGCTGACAAACATGTCTTTTCAAAAGTCTCAAAAGCCATGTTAACAACTACATCTTAATTTTCACACACCTCAGCAGTTATGCATTCTGCCTGGAAGCATAAACTGCGAAATGTCTGTTCTTGCAGTATGCAGGGTTTTGGCCATAGTCAAGAAGTTCTGGAATTGTAATAGTGTATTCTTTGGGGTATATTCAGAGTTAAACTAGATCTCCTAATGTTTGTTGGCTCACCTGCCATTAAGTGGACCTTGTACTTACCATTTGTATTCCATGGCAGGGGGCTAGTACTGCCATCTATTTTGACAAGTGTTTTCCATTGTCCCTGCTGACAGAACATGAGGCATATTACAAGGTTAAGTTCTCCTTCTGAATCACCAAGAATCCTCCAGTCCTCAGAAATCTCATCAAACATAACTAAGAATCTAACTGCAAATCTGTTTGTAAAGGATTTTAGCTTGTTATGTGCTACAGGCCTTAAAATCTTCCTAGATCCATATCACTCATTCTCTGAGCATCTGCCTGGTCTTCATTGCTTTAGGCCAAAAAATTTACTGAGTGGAAAACTATAGCTGCAAGCATCTATAATTAAAAAAAGGAAAAGCCTGTATCACTTGTCTTCTGCATTTTGTGTTAAAGACAGAGCACAAATCAGTTATAACTGCACGTTAAAGAAGAGTTGTGCAAAGTCAAGATTTTTGTTTCTTTTATTAAGAACAGCAATCCACAAACAGACTTTGAAGAACAGGACTTGACTTGCAGAAAAGCCAAAGACTGCCTGTTTAGAACTGTTAGTTTCAGGTGCGACTTCAATAGCTTTGGCAGAACAATAGGATAATATGACACCTCTGAATGCCATCTAATAATTCAGTGCCTATAAGCTGTTACTTAGCCTGCAAGGGATTGTGATAATCAGTAGTTTCATAGCAGAAAAGCCTTTCTTTCTTGAAAGCTGAGCAGATGCAGAAGCTTTATTTCAGTGCAACTTCTTAGAATGGCTGGGATGGGAAGGACCTTAAGGAAGTCATCTGATCCAACCTCCCTGGCTTAAGCAGGCCCACCTAAAGCCAATTGGCCAGGAGCAGATCCAGAGGGCTTTTGAGTCAGGAATGGAGACTCCACAGCTTCTCTGGGCAACCTCTGTCAGTGCTTGCTAAACCTCACAGTAAAAGAAGTGTTTCCTGATATTCAGAGAGAGCTGCCTGTGTTTCAGTTTGCTTTATTTGTTCGTCAGATATATTCAAGTTATAATTCAAAACATATTTCTTGATTTCAGAGCCCAGCAAGATTCTAGCCTGGACTCTGAAAACACCAACCTTGACATGCTCTCATCAGTAATAAGAATCTAGTGACATGTAGGCTCATAATCTGTACATCAGGTAGATGAAGTGCCTGGAATCCAGTGAAAATACAATTTATCTTCTTGTTTTCTTGCTTTGCCAGGCTAGTGAAAGAAAATTCAGTGTTGATATTCATCACCAAATAGATTTGATAATATCTATGTATGGAGGAAGGTTGCTGAGCTTTTCTCCTACAAGGTCAACGGCTCCACCAAGAGTTTCTATCCAAGCCACTGCTGCCAACCAGTGACTGCTCACCTGAAGACATTTAACTTGCAGCTCATTAGGCAATTTGAGGCATCTCTACTCTGAGATGAAGTAGAGCCTAAATATAAATCTATTGTATGTTCATTCCATTTTTATGGACCATTATAAAGTGTGATGCTGTCTTGCATTTCCCAGAAGTATGTTTTTTCTTTGACAGGAAATGCAACAGTCCAGCTGTCTGGGGTGATCTGAGATTTGCCTTCTCAATTTCACATTTCCCTCATACTTACTGCATCCCTGTCAGTTCTCAGTTTTAGATCCATCTGCTCTGCTAGTGGGTCATTTCAATCTCCCTAAGCTTTGCTTGCATCCTACCTTTTCCCTGGATTTTCACTATTTCATTACCTCTTTTCTTTACAAACCCACCCGGTCTCTCAGCCATTGAATTATTTCATCTTTTAACTTAAAACTACATGCTTATATTTAGATTATGGCCCTATAACCAAAAGCCACAGCATTTTCTTCTTGAAAGTCAAAACTCAAGAAGCATTGTGGTATGCCAACACCAACAGATTATTAACCTCATTCTTCACTGCAGTGAAGATGGATAAACCAGAGCAATGTCTTTTAGTCCATGGGACAGAGTTAAAACCTAAATATGAGTATGAGCACAAGTAGGGGCACATGTCAACATTTTAGTAAGACATTATATGGAACCATCAGTTACATTCATTCTACAGTTAAGGTAACTGTCTTCAGCAGTAAAACATGAGATTTCTAAGTGAGACTTTCATTTCTGTAACCAAGCCTTGGATAAACTAGAAGAGGCTTCAAAGGCATGAGGGAATGAAAGACTTCAGATATATTCAGCAAGGTTCTGGTGTAATTCTGTCTTCCCTCTACAAGCAGGAATGATATATACATCTGAAAGTGTTTCATGCTGAAAGTAAGCATTTTTAATAAATGTTTCTCAGTTTCCAGAAGACTATTTTTTATGGCCATGGTATCACAAAAGAAATGCAAACCCAAGTTCTTACAGCTACCCTGGGACAGGTTTCATCCAGCCCAAATACTAACTTGGGCATCACAAGTATAAGTTTCTGCCCACGTGTAGCTCTTTGCAAGACTTTATCATTAACCCTATTAGCATACATATAGAGACGAACATATACAGACACACATATTCACATACCTAGCACCAAACATTTTCTCAAATCTCCCATGCCAGTTCTTTATGTACATACAGTCTGTCTCCTTACTCAGCACAGACATAAGTTATCCGATACTCCCAGAAAGCCACCTACCAATATTATTATGTGCTATTCCTGTTTGTTCTCCTTTAGCCAACTGTTGTATTTTAATAAGGATGACCTTAAATAGAATTTCAGGAACTATTTTTGAAACTTATGGAACATTTTACTGGTACCACACTAAAGAGAACATCTACCTAAAAAGAGTTTCTAACAGCAATAAATTCTGTCTTCCTATTCTTAGAACATGTACTTTCAGTCTCTTACTGGATTCATGAGAATCAAGGGAGCTTTATGAGGGTTGCCAGCTATGATATTAGTAAGAGTCCTGAAAAAGTAGTAATGAAAAGCTACAGTTAATCTTGAATTTTAAGATTAGTTTTCCTAATTTTTGTGGTAAATATGTAACACCAGACAAAAATGGCCTTGCATAAATCATCTCACAAGACATGCATTCAAAATAGTTGGTTTTGAACTGGAACTGAATAATGAATTTAACCTACTACCACAAGACAAGAAAGATGAAAAGTTAGGTTGCCCTGCTAAGAGAGCTCCTTAACTTTGAACAGACAAATCACAGCAGCATGGAAGAAATGCTATGTATAATTTGTGTCACATGTGACAAAATGCCCTATCTATGATTCATGCCACAGAGACACTGTGCCCGTGTACAACTCAAATGCAAGTCATGCAATAATTTCATATAAAACATTGAAACATACTTTTCTCTTTTACTGTACTTAGACCAATTCCCTTTCTAAAATGCACCTTTCCTACTTGTCTTTACTTAAGAAAACCAAACACATTGTGAGAGGAAAAGAAAAGATCATATCACAAACTTTTTAGTCATTATCAGATTAAATGATAAATCTTTCNGCAATAATTTCATATAAAACATTGAAACATACTTTTCTCTTTTACTGTACTTAGACCAATTCCCTTTCTAAAATGCACCTTTCCTACTTGTCTTTACTTAAGAAAACCAAACACATTGTGAGAGGAAAAAAAAGATCATATCACAAACTTTTTAGTCATTATCAGATTAAATGATAAATCTCTTTTTTTAAGGAAAAAGCCAACAACAAAACAGGCAAGAGTACAGGTGCCATCTAGAACTTTAAAAATACACCAACATTACCATTTAAGACTTGAGACAGACCTAAGGATTATTCACTTCAATCTCTCCTACCTTAGCTCAAAGATACTAGATCCTGGAAAGTTCACTATTTCTCAGAGATATATTAAGTATAAAGAAAATGGCAATAAGGAGTTATGCACATACCCCATTTAGAAACTATTCCTTCATCTATGGAAGCAGAGGCAACAACTCTGTTCACATAAATGACAAGAAAAGCAGCCAGACAATTTGTGGATTTATTTTGTATTTAACAAGGTGATCATAGAACAACCAGTAAACACTTATCAAGAGTAGAGGAGGGAAGCCTGGTGATATTAACCATAGAACATTTAAAGGGCAAAACTGAAAAGAAATATTTGATCCATTTTAGTCCGTCTGACATTTTTATATCCACCTTTAACAGGTTATTAATATCCATGTAAATGTAAGCAAGGGACTTTCGAGCCAAGATGTCTTGTTCAAGTCATAAAACCTTTATTCACACTCAGCTTGTACATCAGACATTTCATAACTTGGCAGCCCTGAACAAACACTCAGAGAGCCACCAGTCCAGTATGGAGTCAGGCAGCATCTGTTCACAAAATCCTTGTACTACTATGGAAAATAAAACAATTACCATTCCAGTTTTCTCCCCACCTCAGAGAAGCCCGGCTAATACATGGGAGGATGTATGCAATAGGCTTTTAGTTTTCCCTTTCTACCTTCTAAGTAGAAGAGATTGCTTACAGCTGGACGTCTTCTGCAGATTGTAACTTCCTAAAGAGACACGAGAGAAATTACTCATCCAAGTTCTTTTAATTAAATCCTGTCCTGTTCTGAAACATTCTTAAATGCCAAGATCAGCAGATAGCAAGAGTGCATGTCAAAAAGACCTGTTCTTTTTCATTCAGAAGATACCAGGTATCACTTC
This sequence comes from Agapornis roseicollis, assembly GCA_002631895.1. NCBI lineage: Eukaryota > Metazoa > Chordata > Aves > Psittaciformes > Psittacidae > Agapornis > Agapornis roseicollis. The sequence continues at coordinate 36,725 of NDXB01005565.1, read as the reverse complement.
TCTAAGTTAGTGATTTTCAATTTATGAGATATTCTCCACTTACCTTGTAAGATCATGGTTTCAGAGACTTTTTTTGGTCAGACTCTTCTTTATCATGTGCCACATAAAACAATGTAGTATATAAAAAGCACAATACAAAACATAATAGTATTTTAATACTTCTTTTTTTGGTCATTTTCTTGTTAAATTTAAAAGGAAAAAAGTTGAGACATGGCTCAAAACCAAACAAACAAAAAAGAAAACAACCTGAAAACCCCACAGAACACCAAAAAGAGTTATGTTTTCCCAATTGCAAAAGAAATAAATCTGATTCTTGGCTCTAAGTTTGTAAAGAATATATCTATAAGGTTTGGTTTTAGGCATGACTGAACTTGCAATTCTCAGCAGATCCTCATAGGTCTAATAAAATCAGTGTTCCTAAATAAATGCTATGAATAAACCCTCAAGAATGGTTTAATTGACTTTGAGGTTCTCATAGCTCTGATTTTAATAGTTTTTGATTCTATAAGGAGCAACAGTATGGATCAGGTGTCCTAGAAAGTCTCATTCTGACCAGAGCTTAAACTGAGGTATCTCTTACATCTTTGCCACGCTAAGGGAATGGTCCTGTAGTAACTTCATCTTGTGGAATTCAGTGATCTCCTAGGGAGGTCCCAGTGTTTTCAGTGCAAATACAGTTTTAGTAAGTACAGCATTTTTAAGAGCTACCCCTCAAAGTCTTCATCAAAACAAGCAAACACATATTAGTATAAAATATGTACACAGAATTATTTTAATACAGTGCTAGATCAGCAATAATTGGAAGAATACATAAGGAAGAAACTCACAGGAGACGTAAGCCCAGACTTTGGGATGCCTAGCAGAATCAACAACATGACTACTGGGACAAATCTCAGCTGACAGCACATCTTAGCAAAGCATAGGGGTGACTAGTCAGAGTAGGTGAGCTGAAGGTTTATTCTGTCAAATCTGCCAAGAAAGTAAATGCAAGCAGGGCATCTTCAGATACTGAAAAACCATACAAGTCCACACAGATAAGGATGAGTATTCTCCCCTCCCCGAGAACCACCACTTCTGCAGTTACATCTCCAAATTTCATCTCTCTCCTCTTACTCACTAAATACTAGCTGTTTGGTTGGTTTAGGTTTCTGCCATAAAAGCTTCTAATAGTTCTTTGTTCACTATCTACCTTTCTGTTCCTTCTTCTTCAGCAAACACGGTTCCTTTACTGCTGTAGATCACTCAAACTTCTTCATCTAACTGAAACTCTTGAACTCAGAATAATACTCATAAGTCAAAGATGAAAATAAAGGCACCCTCCTGCCCTTGCAGAATTTATCACTCCTTACTCTGCAAATTGTTGCCCCCCATTTCTACTGCTGTTCTTTGAGATGCATTCCTGCAGAAGAATATTCAATACCGNTCAAAGATGAAAATAAAGGCACCCTCCTGCCCTTGCAGAATTTATCACTCCTTACTCTGCCCCCCATTTCTACTGCTGTTCTTTGAGATGCATTCCTGCAGAAGAATATTCAATACCAAGTGAGGAGCTCATTTCAAGTGCTGCTTTCAACAAAATTGCCACATCCAGATGGCTTATGAATTCTAACTGTCTATCATGGACTTAACAAGCTGTGGGCTGCTCTTAATTGTCATTTCTAGGCTTCAGCCTTGTTCATAAGCTATTAATGAAACCTGATGCTCTCCTTACAAATTAGTAAATTCTCATTTTTAAGGATACACTTTGCTCCCTACTTTTTCCTCTTAAAAAATTCCAGTCTTGACTTTCTCCTGTGCATTTCTCACATAAACAACAATAGATCAAATCCTGGTGGTCTGTTTATATTTTCCTCATATCTTTTACAGGCAAAGTTTCTCAAGGAAAGAACTGCAGATCAAATATCTCCTTCTGTATCTTGCTTTTGTTACCAGTAAAAGAACTTACCCCAATCCTGCTTATTACTCTGAAGCAAATTTGTAGTCTCTGGTGAATAATACATAAACACAATGCACACAATATGAAAATGCATTTAATATTTTATTATATTTTAGCTGCCACTAGATACCTTACCCTCACCAGCAATTTATAATCATGTGCAAGAGGCAAGCTTCCTGAATAAGCTTAGTTTAGAAATAACAAAGCAGAAAGAACATGTTGAGGTTAATTATTTTGTTTTTAAACAAAATTAGAGCAGAGCTTAGTGGATCCCTACAGAATCTGCAAAGTTCTACCCAAGGCATTTACATCAGCACCATTTCCAGCCCAAGACTTCTCTGCTTCCCTGCATGGTTAATAAAGCCGCACCTGACACCCAGGCAGGCATATACTGCTTCCGAGACACAGGCACTCACACTGGGATCAGACAAGCTTGTCCATACATTTTAGCAGGGCTCCAAAATGTATTAAGTATATGAAAAGCGAGGTAACAAAGTACTGAAAGCAGGGGCTCAGAAGGTGAAGATGTGCAGATTGTCAGTATTCACGTTCCTCCCCCCACAGGGAGGCATTCAGAACAGGTCAAGGTCATGATTCGTGACTGCAAGGATTGCTTGGCCAGCCCATCTACAGACAGATTCTCCAAGGAAGTGCCTTTAACATCAAGGCCATATTCACAGCTGTAAAACATCTACATGGCCTGGAGAGAAAGATCCCTCCCTCAGCCTCCAAGGCATTTCCCAGCACAAAATGCAGCTGTTTGCGGCTTGTGCTGGGACTACTTTGGACTTACAGGTTTAAAATCCTGCACTCTTTGTAGTTAAACGAAAGCTACATCTGACTGGAGCTTACCACAGAGAGGTCAGATAAACCAGAAATGTGGGTTTCATGCTTCCTGAGATACACATCAAAGGAAAACCCCAATAAGAAAAGGCTACTATTTGCAATTCCAATTGGCACTAATCATAGGCTTCATACAACAGATTTGAATTCCCTAGGCAGAGGCATGCTTCTGGAAGAAAAATAACCTTATAATACAAGATGAGAACAGGTAATTCAATGAAAGCTATGCACCCTGTTACACAAATGTCTAGCAGTACTGGTGATCCCTTCAAAATGATGAGAAAGCAGAGAAGAGCAGCGTATTCGGCACAGATTACGTTGGCACAGTCTGGCAGCTCCAGATGTTTTGAAGCAACCACATGCAGAACTGCGTATTTTCCATAGCAGTACCTAGTGATTTGAATCATTGCTTTTCATTCCTCCAGGAGATGATCTTGACAATGGAAGCTGTGAGCACACCAAAAATAGCCCTTAGTCTTCAACAAGAAGCACAACAGTTTAGTTTATTTCCACCACCAAACAAGTGCATAGTAATTGATGCAAGATGCTTGCATAAGATATGGATTAGCTGTATTAATAGTAGGTTACAAATGGGTTGAATATTCAGGATGCTAATAATTCTAGACTATGATTGGTAGGGGGTTTTCTGGTATGATATCATTGCATTGTAAGAAGAACATCTCAATTTTTTGTTTTATTCAACATTTTCCTTTTACAAACTGATTTTTTTCTCCAATATTTTTCTGATGCAACCAGGCCTTTGACACGTAACACAGGGCAAGGCCTGTCCTTAGCAGCTAGACTTGTCAAAGCTTCCCCTTCCATTCAAGCCCCTCAGATTTCCATGCGAGTAGCTTCAACAACTGCTCTGATAACACTTAAAGTTTCTGGAAAAAACATAACAGCAAGTATATGGGGGTCCCCCACAAGTCTCATTCCTTGTCTCAGTCACTGGAGCCAGGCTCCTTCTAAAGTCTGACCCTAAAACTGTCATTTCCCTCTCTCTCTCAGATGTTTGGAATCACTGCGTAATCCAAATTGCATACAGCAGAAGTAATGCTTGTTTCAAAGGAAAGCAGAGCTGAAAGGTCAAACAAATCTCAAGCTATGCTGCCTCAAGCCTTTTTTCTTCCAAAGGAGTGGCTAATGACTTGTTCTTTATGACTTGTTCTTTGGGAAGACTGGAAAGAGATCAAATATGAAGGCATGATTAAGAGAAGAAAAATCTTTCACACCAATTACTGCTTCTGTGCTTTGGCTAGAATCATAGAATAGTTCGGGTTGGAAAGGACCTTAAGATCATCCAGTTCCAACCCCCCTTCCATAAGCAGGGACACCTCACACTAAACCATGGCACCCAAGGCTTCGTCCAATCTGGCCTTGAACACTGCCAGGGATGGAGCATTCACAACCTCCCTGGCCAACCCATTCCAATGCCTCAGCACCCTCACAGTTATATCCAATCCTCTCCTGTT
>NDXB01005565.1:0-32255 GCA_002631895.1 Agapornis roseicollis | reverse complement strand
GCAGCCTTCTCTTCCCCAGGCTGAACAGCCCCAACTTTCCCAGCCTGTCTTTGTATGGGAGATGCTCCAGTCCCTGATCATCCTCGTGGCCTCCTCTGGACTTGTTCCAACAGCTCCATGTCCTTTTGATGTTGAGGACACCAGAACTGCACACAATGCTCCAGGTGAGGTCTCCCGAGAGCAGAGCAGAGGGGCAGGATCCCTTCCTTGGACCTGCTGGGCACGCTCCTTCCATAACCCAACTCCCAGGACAGTCCACTGCCTTTACAATTGCCTTATCATTCTTTACTGAGTCAGAAGGATGGAAATATCTTATCAGTTTGCTATTTAAGGAGATCCAGAGAAATTGGCTAGGCAGTCTGCCTCAAATTCTATTCAGACAGAATTGGCACTAAAAGCTTTCCCAGAAGAAAACAATTCAGGCTTCAAAATTTCTGAGACTGAAGACTACATGCAAGCTTTCTCTTTAGCTACCCATCACTGTTGTCTCCATTGCCACCACAGCTCCACAAAAACCTTCAAAATACAGCACAGTAAATCACCAAGTTCCACCACTCTGTGAAGCATTATGTTCTGCATGCTCTGATTTGCCAAGCCTACCATTTCTTTCCAGCACTAATCAGCATGCTCTTATCTTTGTATTTGCCTACGGCTTTTTCGGCCGATACAGCTAAGATTGCTGAAATCCTTCTCAACCTGACAAAGGTCTCAGTATTGCCAGGTGAGGGAGAAACATGTGACTCTGGTTAGAGCATGGGAGTTTTAGTCAAGACAGTAAAGATACACAGCCAAAGGGATTACATTGTGATCCTGTTGCTGTCAGAGCTGCAGGAATATATATGACTCTGCATAAAAGCAGGAATTTCATGAGGAACCATCACACTTGCAGATGCACGTAAGAGAACCATAGGTTATACACAATGGTTGAAACCTATAGCCCTCATAAGGCTCCTTTGCATTCCTGCAGGTCTGTGGTTCTACCACTTGAGCACAAGAGCCATTCAAAGGCAGGAGGAAAGGGAGCAGGTACTAATCCAGTGATCTCAACTAGAAGAACAGCTCCTCTGATAGAACATCCATGTGGCTGCTGTAATTGGTATTAGGAAACACCTTGCTCCAGAGAAGTCAGAGATGACCTGATCTCATCTACATGCTAAAAAGTAAATTAGAATCACCCATGGATTCACATGATCACTGAATGGATCATGAACAAAAAGTGTTTGGAATTTGCCAAGCTCTTTGTTTTTTCATCTACTGGCTTACATAGTTGTGATCAGCAGTGTGTTAAAGAGTTGAGCCAGCACGGATCTTTCCAGCTCACTAATAGTAACTAGAACTGTGAATATGAATATAGCCTCGACATGGCTGCTCCTTGATGTATTGCTATTTGCTGTCTCAAAAGTCCTCTTCATCTCTCTTGAAAAATTTTGTACTGCATTCAGATTAAACCCTAGGATAAATTTCTCTTTCCACTTTAGACATTGAAATAAGTTGGCCAGGTTACACAGTAGTCCAAAAACTATGATCTAGAGATGTCAGAAATGGTGTTAATTTACTTAATAGACAGCCAGCACAGCCAAGATTGCACACATCTTCGACTAAACGGCTAGGATTGAGGTTTTGCCTTTAAGTAAGGCAAAGTATATGCGTGGTTGCATAATAGTACTGAAGAGGCTTACGAGTGGAATTTCCTTTTGGATTTCCTTACAGGAGGACTTGAGACGTTTCTCAATTGCATTCTGCATTTTGGCAGTTTAACTGAGTGGTAGGACAACAAATTCAAGAACGTAAATGGTGCTGTGAGGAAGGAATACAGCAGGCAACAACCAGAACATGGATGCGACTGCAGCGCTGTTTTGCTTTAAAAGCAAAAGTTTCAGATAAAGATACTTAGCAAATAGATACTAAGAAGAGGGACAGCCAGCAGGAAGGCTCATAACTACTTCTCTGTCTGTATTAAGAACCAGGCATTGATAACCTTTAACATACAGCACATTTTACCCTGCAGCTCCGGGCTTGGCTTTTTACTTCTTGCTTCCAGCACAGGGATACCTGTAATCAAGTGGGGCACTCCAATGTGCTGACATGTAGATGCATGGAAGCAGGGCTGCATGCAGCCAGGAGTCTTAACAAATGAGACACACAACCACCCCCATGTGCTCTTGGTTTCCATTTTCTTACTCAACTATTCCTACAAAAAGGCACCACTGGAGCAAACGAAGCTGAAAAAATAAAGCCTTCTGTAATACCTTTTGAAAGTGGTTTCCAAAATGAGGAATGTTATTATATTTTAGAAGTTGAGCTTCAAGGGACAAGCAGAAATGCTGCCAAGCAGTGCTGGAAGCTCTTACAGTTAATGTTTAAAGCACAAGGCAAAAGAAAGCTTTCAAATTTAAGCTGAGGTATAAATTTGCTTTGTGACTTGAAGCAATGTCTTGTTCTCCTTGTGCCTCTATCAGCCCAGCTGGAAAGTGTAACAATATATTAAGAAACAAAAACCAGGTCTTCAGTGAGATTCAGATACTCTCTTAAAGTGCCCTTCTCCTTAAACACTTTCTAAACCATAGCTGTATAGAAATACCTCTGACAGCTGAGTTTGAAAGATAATTCTATGGTTTCACACGCATGCTTATTTCCCAGCAATTAAAAGTTAACATACCTCTTCCAGAATTGGAACCACATTAGGTTCTCCTATCCATAATAAAAATAACTAGAACAGAACTACAGTGATGCCATCTCAAGATTAAAGGATCACATACTTCATGAATCTCTGTTTACACAGTAACTTATTGTGTGGTTTATCTTGGCTAGGCAATGGGCATGCTGAGACTGCTGCTCAGTGTACCCCATTCAATCTATTCACTGTTACTGTATTCTTTTTCTGGCTTTGTGACCTTTTTGAAGTTTGCATGGGGTTTTCTCATCTTTACCTGATAAGATCACATCACTTGACCCAAGTATATTGTTATTGTACACGCATACAAAGTGATTGGAAGTAAACCTGATTATACAAGAAATTAGGCTCATAACAGTGTCATTATTTCTGTGTTCCAGTCAGAGCTTTAGCTGAATACACTTTTGTCTCCTGTACAAAGAAGATAAGCAGAAAATGGGAGAAGACTATAGGACCGATCACATAACTAAAGACTGATAACAGAAATCAAAGAACTTAAACTTGCATTAACATCTACAACACTGCTGCTCTAGGCCTGTAGTGTTTGACTTTGCTACAGCAATTCCTTTTAGTATCATTTCTGTAACAAGTACTCGCCACACATGCTACCAAACACTACTCCTCATGCAGACAGAACATGTTTGTCAATTCTGTTGACTCAGATTGCCCTGTTAGGAACTAGAGGTGGGGAGTGATGTGAAGAGCACAGCCTGGGGCTCCCTTCAGAACCAGCTTCTTCTTAGATGTTAAGGAAATGGCTAAGAAGCCTTTATTGCTGTTGAAGTTGTATTCTACTACTACTGAAACTGCTTCTGTGCGATGCCTACAGAGCAATGCCTCGCTACAAACAGACCAACCATTTAAAATGAAGATTTTCTAATGCCTGCCTTACCGTAAGTTGTGGCAACTGCTGCGGAGTGCTGCTGGTGTTCTTGTGGGCAATAACCTTGCCTCAATAGGAAAAAATCCCGGTAGACTATTTTTACCCCTTTCTTTGCAAAAGTTACAACCACAGGATAGGCCAGGAAAAATATTTCTCTCTCAAGTAATTTTAAGACTATCTCTTTGCTAGGTAAGCAGAGTACCCCACATGCTCTTATTCCTTGTTGCTGGAAACAGCATACCCTAACGTGAGGAGATGCTGAGCTCATCAGGACTGCACCAGATAACTGTCATCTACTTAAAACAATGCCATCATCACTGCAGTAAATTATCAGCTCACAGCTGAAACAACAGAACATGGTTGCTTGCCAAAGGGCATGGAGACCGTTAAAACATACTACAGATGGAACTGGTAAGTGACAAATGACAATAAAAGAAATCAATGGAATGAAAACGGATTCATATCTACCGTGTCTTATGTGAAAGTGCAGTCACTGCCAGTAAGGTGAGAGCTGTCGGAAGCCCCAGTACGCAGTGCTGGTCACTTCATAGGAATATGGCACATCTAATTCCACACATTACTGAATACAGTCCTTACATGTCCCCAGCTACAATGCCACATCTCATTGCCACCTAGTGGCTATGAGTATTTAATACTTTCAACCTTTACTCGAGGAGAGGGGTTAAACTGGTTCTGGAGGGTACATTTTTAATTTACTCATTATTTTAAGATCCATCCCTTACCATAACGTTGCATGTGAACGCAGTAAACTCACACACCAGCAGCTTGAGCTTTCATTGGCTCACTAAAAATTAAAGTGCAAGAAGAAAATGGGTCCAGGCTAAGAGCAAGCTCCATTTTTATAATAGCCTGGAACGACCCCTAGAATCCAATATAGCTGTCTTACAGAACCATAACAATTGCTTCATACTCCTTTACATGTTTATTTTGCAAGCCTGCCTACCCCTTAGCCCCTAAGAACAAGGCAGTTGAATAACTGTGGTCAGACAATTGCCAGCTCACATGCCAAAAAAAGGTCTTTTAGAAAACAAAGCCAGCTGTAAATACCAAGCTGTGCAAGTGCCCACTGAAAGGAATACAATCATAGGCTTGACCTTGCTCCACACATTCATTCTGGGCAGAACTTGTCCAGAAAAGTTATGGGTTTTGACCTCAGTTTCAAGAGCACAAAGCTGTATCATCCTCACCAGAGCCTTCAATGTCAGTGAGGTTATTGTGCCTCACTCACCCTACCATAACCAAAATCTGAATCTAGTCCAAGGGCAAAATCTTCTCAATTGGGCAGGGTAGTCCTCTCTCTGGGCAGGTTTCTAGCTGCTCGACAGTGCCTGTTCCCTATGGCACCTATTCCGATGACTTGGAGCATTTCATTTTTCCTTTCTAACCACAGTGGAGGATTGATTCTTACCATCATCGTTAATTGTGGGACTTTGCCCAGTAAAGGAAACTTCTCTCCCAGCTTTCCAGTATAATCTCATTTACCAGACAAACCCACTATGCAGGATAACCTACATTTTCTGAGCCTGGAAAGTCAATAAGTACTTCTGAAGGAAAAAAAGAAAACAAGAACACCACCACCAAACAAAACCAGTATGAGTAGAAAGCGTGGGTTGTACATGCTTTAGTGCTTTTATACTTTTTAAAAGCAGGATTCCTCCCTTCCAAGGCCAGACAGACTAATGTAAGTCAAACTATTTGTGGAATGAGACACTACATTATTAACAGTGAAGCAGGAACAGAAAAAACCAGTTCAGGGCAACAGAAAGCAAGTTCATGATTGCTTTGGCTGCCGAAGTATCTTCCCATATCCCCCTCTCCTGACCTTTAATGAGTTATAACCCACACTGTTCTTTCTTCCTGTGGAGGCAAACTGAACACTCACTTTCCTTTACCTTAAAGAATTACTTCAATACAGGAAAACCAAACAGCACATTTCACTGCGGCTCCTGATAGTGGTACTGAGCAGCTGCAAAACCTCAAGTCTCAAATACAAAGAATATAACTGCAAAAAGCCATGAGCACCCTGCTCAAATGTTGACCTTAGCCCTGCTTGGAGCAGGGGAATGAGAGTAAATCACTTCCTGAAATCCTTTTTAACATAAATACTTAGATATACTGCAGCATCTTTAAATTTTCACCTTTTCCACACAAAAACTAAGAAAGCAAAAATTAAAAAACCCACTTAAGCACAAACTGAAGAGCAGATCCGCCCTAGAAATCAGCTGTGCACTATTAAAAATCATACCATAATAAAACCTTTAAATGAGTCTTAATTGACTATTAAACACATAATAAGCTGCCTTCCTACAAAGAGCAATGAAATGGAGTACTAAATACCACAATCAGAATAGAGATAGCTTAACAATATTCTATTCAATAAAACCAGAGGACATTTGTTCACTATTCATAGGTTGCCATATGAAGAATGTATTTCCACATTTATATTATAGACTGATTTATGTGATCTGAAAGATCTCAGGAAAGCAAAACAGGATAAAAAGCTTGTTTGAAGTTGCTAGATAGAAGAGAGTGAGATCTACCTAAACATTCACTGTTTTATCCACCAATGCAAGGCAAATCATAACTTCTCACCTGAGATTAGGCCCTTCTACAGTCCTTACTATCGTCAAAGGGACTACCTCTACCATGTGCAAGTGGCTGCAGTAGCACAGAGATCAACTAACCTAGCTGCATCCCCACAGATTTGAGCACTGGAGGGAGATCAGCTTTATAGTTAATCTAAATCACAGACACCTGCTAGGTATCTTCACACCTGGCACTAATCCATCTACCAGCAGCCTGCCTAGGCCTAAGGTGGAGCACTTTAAACCTGGACTGCAAATGGGTTTCTATGGACCTGGATATCATGGATCTACATCCTGAGGTGACCCTTCCTTCTTTAGAGAATTTGGAAGTGGTCATTTAAGGCAGCTGGTATTTGTTGTGCATGAAGGCAAAGCAGCATTAATTCAGGAAATTAATCATAGACTTGTTTGCTTTTTATACCAGGCTTTATCCATTAATTCATATTTGCAGCAGAAACCCTGTAGTCACATCAGCAACCGAGACAGCCATTATGGAAGCCTGATAAGAAAAGAGAGTTGGAAAGCTCACAAGCAGTGATAAAGAAAACAAATGAATGTTCTGGTATCACAAAAGGAACTTTGTCTGCATGGCCAGAAAACAAAGTTCCTTTACAACAGAACTTCCTCATTGTTTAACAAGTGGTTTGTACTACCAATTGTAGATGCTGCAAACAAACCATATGAGCATATCACAATGGGTTTTTTTTAATCAAGCAAGGATCACCATTTTGTATATGTAAGTACATGGTTCAAATATGTATAAATTGGCAATTTCCTGCACTCTCCTCAAGAACAAGGTGGTAGAGGTGCTGCAGCACCATGTGGAAGACAACACTGTTTTGCTAAATGTGCAGTACCTAGGATCAAACTTTATAATAATACATAAACCCAATTATATTTTATCAATGCAATGGTAAGAAGCAATCCCTCCAAAGCCATTGTGCTGCCTTTCTGTGAATTTCTTCCTGAAGTGTAGGCCAACAGAAATGCTGTGCTGAGAACTGTTGCCACACAATTTTGGCTCATTGAACAGTATGTTTTGCTGCACCAGCCTGTTTAGTTCTGCTTTATCCTCACTTCCTACTCCTCTGGACAGGCCCACCACAAGGGTTTGTGAGACAGCTGTACTCCAGTAACACATCATAGGAATAACAGAAGATAACATATTTGAATCTATATCTGCGATCTCCACCTCTTGTCTGGGACAGACAGGCACTGATAGATTCAGCTATAATGTTTCAGGCATTATTACTCTCCGCTGCCCGCTCACCTCTTTGCCAGCGGTGATCACCGCATGGTGAACGTGTAGAGTCCTGCAGCTTCTGTAATCTGCAGTTTGGCAAACTGCACTGCAATCATTCACTCCTGTAATTCTTGCAATGTAATTTCTGCCAGCAGGATGGGGTAGGTAGACACCTGAGACTGGGAACCTAGCGTACCATATGCCTTCATCTGACCGAACCCATCCATCACAGCCAGAAGGGCCAATGTTTCAGTGACAGACTCCAGATATATACCCCAAACAAACAGAAGTTCCCTCTGACATGAAGCTACGTAAGATCTAGGAAAGCGTCTTTGTATTTTCTATTCGATCAGTAAACATATCAAACTTTTTTCTTCTGTGTGGTGTTTCCGCTCCTGGTGAAGGTGAAGTTGTGTAGCCTTCCATTTCAAGCATCTCAATGTTCTCCTGTATTGCTAGTTGTCCTGGGTTCAGGAATTGCTGTCAGTTTTTCTTCTCTTTAGTAGCTGTGTTTTGACTTAGCCCAGGAACAAGGCTGATCAGGCCGATGGTTTTGGTTGTTGCTGAGCGATGTTTGCCCTGACCAAGGACTTTGTGAGCCTCATGCTCTGCCGGGGAGGAGGGGAAGCCGGGAGGAAGGAGGGACAGGGACCAAACTGACCAAAGAGGTATTCCATACCATAGCACGTCATGCCCAGGAGTTATCTGGGGGTTACCCGGAAGGAGGGGGAACTTCCCGGTCGGGCTCGTTTTCGGTGGGTGGTATCGTACCCTCTTCCCTTGTTTTCTTTGTCATTGTTATTATTGGTGATAGCAACAGTGATTTGTGTTGTACCTTGGTGACTGGATTGTTGTTATCTCAACCCGTGGGAGCTGTATTCCTTTGGTTTCTTGTCCCCCCACCCCTCCGGGAGCGGGGAGGAAAGAGGGGAGGGCAAGAAGGGGGGGGGGTTGAGTGAGTGAACGTGCTGCCTGGCTGGGTTTAAACTACGACACTAGTCAAAGTAGCCCATACCCTGTAAATAAGTATTTCCAGTGCTTGCTGCTTTTTCATGATATATCATGCCCCAAAGTAATGACATCACAACCACAGTCCCAGGCACTCCAGAGATGATGGGAAAGTATAAACAGCACTCCATCTGCAGCTCATTTACTGTTGCTATAAAAAAAAGAAAGAAGAGAGAGAGCAAACCAAGCTTTTGACTGATGGTTGCTTTCCACAGTGCAGTGGCAACAGCTTGCAAATGAACTATTTCAGGCAAGAGCTGGTGGCAGACATTTGATAAAATGCAGCAGTTCTGATAACACATGGATGGTTTTTAATGTGGACTTTGTAAATGAAAATATTCAAGGACAAACCTGTCAGGTCAGATTTGACCCAGGTGCTGGGTGTATAAGGCTGAGAGGGAGAGATTACTGCAAGAAAGATTAATGACACTATTAACAGGAATATGAGCAGCTACATAGCTGTGTGCAAAGGAAAAGTTTTGTTTGGGGGCATAGCAAATGAAGTCTGGGTACGCTCTAGAGATATTTTTGTTCTTTATGCATACAGAGATAGTTTTTTCTCAGAATTATCAGAATATACTTGAGTTCCTATAAGCAAACTTTGTTTTTCACCAGATGAATCAGTCACCAGCACAGGTTTGCATCAAAATCCACTCTATTTAACATTACCTGGCTCTCCTGTGCTGACATAATAATATGCACAGCTGCTTCCTGTAACATAACATTTTTCATCTGCTGCAAACCAGCGTGTGATATTTGCAATTATCGTTTCAAATGCATAAAATTGAGCTTTAATACTCCTGAGGAAAACATTTTATGGCTCATCAGATGTGAAGTACTAATGTGTAAAGAACACAGCTCTTGTGTCAATAATAAGTAAACTTCAGTCAAGTGGGGGCTGTAGTCTCACCTCATGAAGTCAGCCAACACTTTTCTATCATCATTACTTCAGTCATTTATCTTGGCTGAAGAGATGGCATCTGAGGGAGACAGGATCACCCAGAGAGAAAGGGCAGGAAGACCCATTGATCTCTTTGCCCAACGTGCTGAGTAACTAGAGGGGTCTTTCACATCATTCCAGTGGGACAGCACTTACTGGACAGGGGATCATAGTCTCTGCTTGCACTCCTCAGTAGCTCTGGACACCCCTGTCTGATGTTTAGCCTGCTGTCAGAGCTTGGTCCCACTATTCAAAATTGTTGAAGAACTGTAATCGAAGCCAGATTGTCTTTGCATTTACGCAGTTGGTTAAAATCAGCACTACAGTCAAATCTCAGTATCACTTGACCGAAGTTCTCACTTCCTTAGGATGACATTGCCTACTGAGCTCTTCTTCAGCCTTCCCTGAGTTTCCAGAGGTGTATAAATAACCTGTCAAACACAAACTGAATCAGTTTGGAAAGCTGCTAAATGAAGGAGCCAATCTTTTTTCCGTATCTCCCTGCAAGACTCGTTTTCTTTAAGTGGAATTGCTTTGTGATAAAAACTGTGTATTTCCAGAGCAACATCCCTTTCCAAGGGCAGCCCATGAGGATTGCTCCTCAATCCCAGGCTCTCAGTTTGCAAAGTTCCTGAATATTCATGAGCCTGATTCTCTTCAGATTAGGCTGGACTCTTCCACTGACTCTGAAGATTAGGCTGTGCTCAAGACTTCTCATCTGCAAAATGGTGATTCTTTACATCACAGAGGTGTGAGAAACATGAATTCAAACACTTCCCAGGTAGTCAGAGATTTTGAAGAAGGGGAGGTAGTGGCTACCTGCACAAATTCATCAGGTGGGAGGATACTGTCCCTTTTGTCCCCACTGAAAGTTCTTGTCACGCAATGGGGCTGTATCTGCATGTTGGCATTTCACTTCTGGTTGGACCTGCCTTTACTCCAGAACATTATAGAAGGTGAAGAGCCTGCTAGTGTTTAAAGTTCAGTGCTGCTTAGCTGTTTTTTCTCAAGTACCTTTCAGAGCTCCTAACTGAAAGCTTGACACTCTCTACTAATTGATTAGAATATTGTGCAAAGCGTTCGACACTGTCCCACACGACATCCTTGTCTCTACATTGCAGAGACATCAATTTGATAGGTGGGCACTCGGTGGATAAAGAACTGGCTGGATGGCCGCATGCAAAGAGCTGTGCTCAATGGCTCGGTGTCAGGATGGAGGCCAGTGACGAGTGGTGTCCCTCAGGGATCGGGGTTGGGACCGGTCTTGTTCAACATCTTTGTGGCTGCCATGGACAGTGGGATTGAGTGCGCCCTCAGCAAGTTTGTGATGGCACCAAGCTGTGTGGTTGGGTGGATCCGCTGGAGGGAAGGAATGCATCCAGAGGGACCTGGACACGCTTGTGAGCTGGGCTGATGCCAGCCTCATGGAGTTTAACCATGCCAAGTGCAAGGTCCTGCACCTGGGTCGGAGCAATCCCAGGCACAGCTACAGGTTGGGCAGAGAAAGAAAGCAGTGACACCTATTAAGCAGCATGCTGTGTTTTGTCTAGGTATGAAATTTCAGAATATCTGCTAAAATCTACCTCTGCTTTCCTCATAATTATTTACATGGGACCATGGGAAGACATCATGTCATAATATTCATTCATACTCGCAGGCCACAAACAAGGAGAAAGCTGAGCCAGGACTAACGCAAACAGACAAGTACATCTGGCTACGAATAAACAGACAGGTTTTCTGCTTCCTCTCCTGGAAACTTCCTTGACTTGTGTTTTTCTTCTACCTCAGTTTATTCTTTCAGAGGTAGAAACAGCTTGCTTTGGTACTTGTGTAAGAGTTTAAAGCATCCTCAGCGTCAAGTATCAGAAAAGGCTTAAAGTGCACTTAGAGCAAAAGCAGGACTAACTTTTAGAGCTGATAACCCATTGCTGTATAGATGAGTAATAGGTCGAAGAAAGGAATCATAACCGTGTAATCAGTTCTACGTATACACAAGCAATATACTGGGGGTGAGAAGTCAGACACTGTGTGAGCTGAGCTAAACCCACATTAGGTGAGCCTAAGCTGCTTTGCCCACCTGCAGCACTAGCAGTGTTTTGGAAGGGTAGGAACAGCTGGCTTTCAGACACAGGACCAGAAATGTACTTTCTCACCTAGAATAGGAACAATATCAAAAGAAAATGCAAGAAAGCCCATTTTCCAGCACAAAAATGGCACGAGACACCGACAGGCTGAAAGAAGTCTAACCAACATTAAAATTCATAATAGGAACTGTTTCACAAATTACAAGCTGGTGGACCACTTTCCCTAACTTAAGTGGACCTTGGATCAATATTGGATTGTACGGATTATATGGATTATACAGATTATAATATACTACTAGAACTAGCTACAAACATCAAGATTTAGTCACTCTCCACCTCACAAATTTATAGGCCTGCTTTCACCATGAATAGGTGGGATCCCTCATGCTTTTTACCATTCATCATTGCTCTTTTCATGTTGGAAGCACCCCGCACCATAGTGAAAGAATGTTTAGAGAAATATCCGTAACAAATTGAATCAAACTGGAAATGCTGTTTGTCTGTTGATCAGACTTGGTAAATTAATATTAGAAACATTCACTTTATCTTCTCTGTCTCCAAATATTTGTAAGTACAATAAGGAGTTTAGTTTACTCTTGTCTGAAGTTATTCAGAACACGGTCATTCATCCTTTCTTAACAAAACTGCCACAGAGAATCACAAAAACATTTACTGAAGCGTGGTAATCAGAAATAGATGGAGGATTTAGTAGTAACATTTGTCATAGACGAGAAGACACATTCAGTTATTTCTACTTATTCCTCTAATCCTAAATCTATGTTCCAAACAGAGTGCTCAGAGATGTATTTCGAATGGAATTAATTTGAGCAAAATTCTGTCACTTACATTTCAAAGCTACATGTAGAAAAAGCTGCTACAAAGATGTAGAAAACAAATGTTATCTATTTTCTTTTAACAAAAAGTTCTCTGCCTGTGATTGTATGCGACTGTGATTACTCTAAAATGAAATCATATGCAGCAGAAACATGAGAGCTATTTACAAGCTAAATTATACCAGAAAGATAAAATCTAATTATCACTTATAAGTTTCAGTGGCCTATACATGGTCCTTATTTATTTTGTTAATTACAATAATTTCACATTTATTCATAGAACTTAATTCTGTAAGTTTTTCTGACATGTTTATATATATATCATCTTTTTTTCTAACTGAGCTTTCTTAGGGAAAGGATTTCCATAGGTTGTTCACAAATCCTTCAGTGGCAGCTCTATGGCTGTTCAATTCATCTATTCTGTAAATGAAACAGTATTTCAAGAGAAGATGAAGGTTTGCTTCTGGGGATATCCTCCTTGCACATCTATTCAAATGGAAATCCAGAGCTCTTCTTCTTTGAACACATAAGCTTGCAAGTAAAAAACTTGATCATCGAAAGTCCACAAATAGGAATGCTTTTGTACAGTTGGACCTCTGTGCACAGGCACTCAAACATACAAAACTCTCTCAGATTTGAAAAAGCTCCCGAATTTGTAAGGTTAAGAGCATTTTTTTGTCGGGCGGCATTGAATGAACTGTGTTTACCTCCAGAAAGGTACCAAAGAACAAAGTGAAACCATATTGGGAGGTTTTACATTTTTGCATAAGAAAACTTACCTTTCAGCTACCTTTACCTACCTCAAAAAAATGAGATCATCACAAATCCACCTGCTTTACTATGGGAGAAAATCAGAGACTATTTATATCCAGAGCTTTGAATATTTACTGCCTGGTAACAAAGCACGAGACTAAGGACTAAAAAAGGAGAGAGCGGTTCATCGTTATCTGATAAGTTGCTCTCTTTTCCCCATCCTGTAAAGTTTTACACACAACCGTTGACTATTACTGCCTGGTTTTGAAAGCCCATTCTGAAATCAGTGCTTTGAAATCTGGTTTGAAGAAGTTTTCCAAAAAATAATAAAAGGGTAGGATATGCACAGATTATTGTAAACAAATAGTAAGATACATCAGGAAGAATGATGGAGGAAAGTAAGGAAAGACAGGTATCTGCCAGGCTTTAGAGAGTCCCGTTGCAGATTGGCACAATCGTAGCGGAGCTCTCCTGTTACAAACTCAAGCAAAGCTGCAAGAATCAAAGCTGTCAGTTTTTATTTTGCAATGAAAATATCTTGAAAAGGTGGTTTTTTAGGAATTTATCATAATGAAGAACACCTACATTTCCCTCCTTGCTCTCTCTCATTGTGATTTTATTCTAAGGTAAATATTTTAAGATGAAATTATTCGGATTTGATATTTTTCTTAAGAGTTTTTCCCATTAAAGGAGAAAAAGACAAATGTCCTGAAAAGGATTTAGTGTAGGCACCCAAGGTCTGCTGTTGGAAAGGGTTAGTGGCAAGCTAAACAGTTCTTGAATGTCAACCCATTCTCTTATGTTTCAGTGCAGTTAGCCTTGGCTAAACTTCAGCAAATTCAAGCGTGTGCATACTCACATCCTTCTGTTTATGGAGAGTGTAACAACTCTGAAGAGGTGACGTACTGTGACAGAGAATAAATGCAAAACTGTATAAACAGATTTCATTGCAGTTGGTAGTCCTTAGATAAAACTTCTGGGTATCCTCATAGCACTGACCTCAGTAAAGACAGGATTTAACAAAACTGAACGTAAAGTCCAAACCAAGGATCTAATTCTGTGTGAGTGTATATTACATGGATCCAGATGCAAGCCTTTTCGGTCCAAATCTGGGTGTAGAAATCTCAAGATCTGTCCCCTGTATGTGAGTGCAAATACAAGCATTTGTTATAGTTTTCTGCAGATCAAAGAACGTGCTAACCTTTATCATTAGTTTTTCTAAATGCTCTTAATTAACCTCAGAACAAGCTGTAGCTAAAAGGTCACAATTTAGGTGCTTTCAATGACAGAGATGCAGCTCCAAGGAGAAGTGTGTTTTTGCATTACTAGGGGAACCCAAATATGCTATGGCACCAGTCACATTTAGAAAAACAAGAAACAAAGCAGAAGTAGGTACTGTTTAATGAGAACCATGAGAAGATTACGTGGAAGTGTAGAAGACCACTAAGCATAAAAAAGAGGGAGAGGCACAGCATTTTAAAGAGTATTTTGGAAGAGTGGTATAATGTTTCTTTATAATATTTATTAAAATTATATTTAGTTATTTCAGAGGAAAAATTTAGACCCGAAATATTGCTAGAGACTGCTTAATGGAAAGGACTAATGATGCTCTGAAGGAACCTCAGAAGTCTGATAGGAAATCAGTGGAAAACTGTGAACAGTAGATATTCTACAATATTTTCTTAGAAATCCAGAAATCTGGTGAAGCTTTCTTCATTTCAGGTTTTATTATAAAGCAGGATGCAACAAATCTGTCAATTTTATATGCACAGCTGTGCCATATTTTACAGTAATCTTCTCCGTTTATAGGGTAATACGTAAATCCTTGTGATTTGAACCTTAAAGACTTTCTCTGTCTGCTGTGGAATGAAGTTGCTACTCTAGATCAGAACCAAAAGGTATGGGTCAGGGCCTAAGCTGATAATAAATATGATAAATGCCCATTTTTATCCACTGGGTATATAATCTATAAGAGATGTAGAAATCAATATCAAGTAAACAAGGTTTTGAACAGCTTGAGTAGAAATATGTAAATAATTGAATTTTTGGCCAACTGATCACAGTTTATGTCACTCAGCGACACTGAAGTATTAGTTGAATATAATCAAGCTTAATCTCAGGCAGAGTTTCAAGTTCAAATTTTCACTTTCTACATTTTGAAACAAACCCCTTGACCAGTGTCAGAGAAGTATGAAAGGAAGAAGGATGAAAGTTATTTGAAAGAGCAGCCTGAGGTTATTTAATAGTGTCATGGCCCTGCACTGAGCTTACTTGGTGCACAATGCATATGTTTGAGAATATTTCCATAGGGGCAAACTTTATGACAAATAATTTCTTTTGAGAGTAGCATTATGGCATTAATACACATGGATCATCTTCCAATAATTTATCATACATACTTTAATATCTAATTCTACTTTCAGTACTCTAGCCTGACGCACCACAGTTTTCATTCTACTAAGTTTGACCTGTGATAGACATTTGCAGTACATGTATGTTTTGAAAGTGTTACAGGAGAGGGCAGAACATGACTTTGTTTTTTTCTCATTATTCATGACTTGTTCCATGTAGGACTCAGCTTGAATCTCAGTTTCACTTTACTTTTAGATGCTTCAATAGCATTAGTAAGAGAGGATGTAAAGCTAAGTGAGACGTATTTTAGTTGAGCTTACTATAAAGAACAAAGTATAATCCATAAAGATTACAATTCCTGACTGTATTGTTCCAATATTACATTTCTATAATTGCATTAACAGTACTACACCAGCATGTAACTAAATAACACACTGGTGGATCATTCCTGGAACAGACGAGCTTGTCCCAAGCCAGTTCCCCAGCTGTTACATGCCAGCACAGCTCTGTTGAAACTAAGGCAATTACTAACATCAGCCAATGATCTATTCCACTGGATCATGTTCTGATGCATTTGCATCCATATATATGCATCTACTGATACAGCACACATCATGAACAGCATTAAAATAGAGCCCGACAAGAGTCTCAGGACAGCTGGCCTAATAGCCATCCCCAGCCTTGGCCAGTCTTGGGTACTGAAGAGAGAAGCATAAGGACCTACAGATGTATCAGGTGAGCTTCCTCTTGTGGGGTTCCACTTTACAAGGAGCAATTAGTGAGTTAGTGACCTCCCAAGGCACAGTTTGCATCCAGCTCATCATACTTTGTACACACTGATAGTCCTGCTCTCATGGTGTTTGTTAATGCTTTATGAACCCCTTTCTATTTTTGACTTCCGCAACAAGCAATTGCAATGTCTCCCACAGCTGTGTGAAAACCAGCTCCTTTTGATGTCTTTTTAACCAGCTGTTTGAGGTTTTCATTGAATCCTTGCTGGTTTTCATCATAAGCAGTAAAATACTGTTCTCCCCAATTCCTTAGCCACCTATTTGCCTTTCTAAAATCCCTTTCCCATTGAGATGCCTTTAGAGCACCCTGTGACACAGCCACCCATTTTTCTCCCTCCCCCATCCCAGCTGAGTATGTATTGCTAAGGACATACTGGTCTGTGCCTTACCCCTTCTATAACCATTACTACATACAGGGTAAATGAAGTGCAGAGCAGTTGCAAAGCAATCCTGATTCAAAAACATTTCATACTCAACTGCATGACATAATATATGTTTAATGAAACAGGAACCAACCACTGCTTGATAGAGATCTTCCTGTCTCTTACAGCATCAACAGAACAATGTTAATTTATACCAGATGCACATCTGGCCCAGCCTGTGTAATGAAGCTGTTGAGACAGAAGTTTAATATTTAAGCTAATACAAACCTACAGAATTCTGCAATAAAATTAAATTTGGGTAAGGATCAGTTACTACTTCAATTATCTACCAAAGAAGGCTTATTTTTACATCAAATAGAAAATTGCAAATAATTAGAATCAACATTTTTGTTGCTAATGTACTGTCAGTGTCATGACGCTTACCCCAAACTGATTTATTATTGAAGCTAATGAGTGACATGACTGAACATGGTGAGACAAGTGACCTAGCACCCTAGGTTTTTTCCCTGCTTTTCTACAGAAATCAGATACAGACACAGCCAGCCACATACCTGAACTATTTAGGTAGAGATGAACTTTGATACATGGCAATGTCCTTAAGGAGTCACAAACCCTAAAAACTGGGGAATGTGAAAACAGAAATGTTCACCACTGCCCACACTAGGCATTTTACAAATCAAGGATAGTTGAAGATACTCTTAGGACCATGGCTTGAGCTAAGGAATTTGTAAAGGGAAAAAGCTTATTCATCTGTCTCTTTTCCCCTATAACTGCCCCAGTTCTTCTGCAGCTTTTTCTTCCCCCTTCTGCTTCCTTCCCTCTTGTTATCAGGATAAAAGAAGGGAAAATTAATAAGCTAGGACTTAAATTATAAGACTTATCTTCTGCATTTATTGTTGTTCTCAAAAAGTGGGACTGGTCCTGAAGCCAGGTTACTGGTGCTCCCTGAATGATTGAAGGACGTGTAGAAGAGCAATATGTTTCCCTACCCGTTTTCCTGGCTTTCCTAAGCAAGCCTTGTTTTCCTGACCCTTAATGTTGTTTCTCTGTCTTTGCTACTGATGGGTCTGGGTGATCCCTAGTTTGAAGATCTGGCAAAGACCTGAAAAAGCTAAACAGAGTAACAGAATAGTAATCTGCCATGTGATTTTTAGTAACTTCCACCCGACATTCCAGAAATTTAATTCAATTTCTCCAATTTTGGCTGTTACCAGGAAGTGTAATGGAACAGAGAGGGATTGCCTGAGTTCCAGCAGTCCCTACATGACGTGAGGCATAGCAATGCACTACGGCACTGGGGAACGAGGACATGCTGCAAAGTCCTTCAGAAAGCCAAAGGACATAGCGAAAGCTGAAGCACATCTTCACCCCCATAGCACACAACTCTTATCCTATTCTCCTCATGTTATTTTCCTTGGACTAGTCTGGCACTTTTTCATTGTGATGCCTGGGTAACTGGAGCATTTAGATAACATATCCAAGCAGCGTTACAGCTTCTGCTTTTCTGAATCATTGCTCTCATACCCACCTTAGGGGTATTCTGAAAAAAAACCCCAACAAACCCAACATTGTAGAAGGATATTGGTACTGGGTAAAAAAGGCATTTGTCATCAGCAGGAAAATAATAGTTCTTGAGTTATTTATTGATTGATTTTATTTATTATTCATTGATCTATCTTAGTCTCTTCATGCGCCGCATGTAGAACTAGCAACAGATTTCCCAAAGCATAGTAAGGAGGTAATCATTCACTTCAAGTGTGACTAGCGAAACAGTGAGGGCTGCAGAGCAGTGCAGGTGCTAAACAACAAATTGTTTGTACATTACAAGAAACAACAGCATCTGCAATTTTTATAGGGATGACGAAGTGCTGAAATATGAGCACTTTGATGCCAGTTTTTAAAGAATTGGTTTGAATCAAAGATGTTGAGTTATAGACAAGGACTTACTTCTGTAGTAGTACCCGTTAGTTTCCTTTTTTGAAATATCAGCTGTTCCTTTCATTTTTCACTTGCTATCTCTTCTTTATAGTTTAGGCCACCAACCAACCAAATTAGACTTAGATTTGATAAGGGATCTTCTAAGCACAGATTCCTGTCTGTCTCTTCTTCATTACCTACTATCAAAAACCATCCAGCAA
Source organism: Agapornis roseicollis (assembly GCA_002631895.1). NCBI lineage: Eukaryota > Metazoa > Chordata > Aves > Psittaciformes > Psittacidae > Agapornis > Agapornis roseicollis. The sequence goes on along the minus strand of NDXB01005565.1, from coordinate 13,567 downwards.
CTGAACCTCACAATTAAAAAAAGCTATTTGTGAAAGAAAAAGCAGTCTATGCCCTTATTTTACTTAGATGTATTATTACCAGAGAGTTGGATTGCCAGAATTATATTTTAAGGAAAATATGAGAAGTGCTTTGAAGGCGATATAGAGATCTGGGAAAATCATTAAAATATGAAAAACCCCATGAAAAATGTCTTTCTCCATTGGATGCCTTGAACAGTTATTATTCTATTGGGGCTATCTCTGTTTCTTTTCTGTAAGGCCTCTGTTTTGAAGACATTTCCCTGAACTTTGTGGACTCATACCGAGATTCATAAGACTAAGGCAAGATTAAGTGATGAGACTTGTGTCTGATCAGCATCCAACATCCCTTTCCAAACAAATCCAAAACGTCTCTGCTGTGGCAGGGGGTTGGAACTAGGTGATCTCTAAGGTCCTTTCCAACCCAAACTGTTCTCTGATTCCATGCAGATACTGAATGGTCTATAATCCCAACCTGATAATCCTGTATCATGCATTATGGAATGATCCTGATTTCTGGCAAGCCAGGTACATAGAATCAAAGCCAGCTACAAAATCATAAACCAGAATTGACCTTATGGACCATTTGGTTAATTTTTCATGGTACTTTCCCATGTTTTCATGCTTCATCAGCGCACATAACCATGGCGTTAAATCTGTGCTGAAGGCCATAAGAGTGACGGTGAAGTAATGAATCTAGATGTCTGCCAATGGATAAGGATCAGGCAAGAAATCTACATGAAATGCACCTAATTTATTTCAGTTTTCAACACCTTCTATTACTGGAAGTTGTGAAGAAAGCAATCAGTTACTATGAAGTCACGTTCCGATAGATTAGATATGCAAACTGAACACTCAGTTCTCATACTTTCAGCAGATGGCTATAACCTTGACATTGCCAGACAGGCTAGAATTTTTTGCATAATATTGTTTTTTACTAGGCATTTCCAGATAGACTGTAAAGGCTGTCTTTGCTATTTAGTATAAATCTGCCCTGTGGGTGATTTTTCTGCTAGAGAAGAAGACAGAAAGTGTGATCTTGCAATTGTGCACTATACATAGTCCTACTAGTGAAGACCTTACATGTAGATATTTGTTCTGGTATAGTAAATTGGGAAGAAAGCCAAAGAAGCAATGTGAGGGATGAAAAAAACAGAGAAGAAAATAACAAATATTAATTAAAAAGAAACCAACTATGAATGAAATATAGAGAGCTACTCAGCTAAACCAGCTTATTTCTGGCCCTTTTCCCATAGGATTTTTCCAATGATAACATGCCATAAGCAGTAATAAGACCCTGCTGAATGATATTTCAGACAATTTATGGAAAAGAGATCAGATAATCTGAGTTTGGGGGGATATTTCATGACTTGGTGCACATGTGCTGAATGCCTGTCATCCTATTCATATCACTATAACTTTCACAATGTGCACGAAACCTTACAATTCTATATAGCCAACATAAGCACTAATTTACAAATAATCATGCCATGTATTAAAATTTTATATTTAAACTTAACAAACTGAAAAGCTATCAATGTTAAACCAAGAAAAGAAGTGTAATCAAAAATAGCATCGATTATTTGCATAACCTCTAGAGAAACCTAGGCTGATCTGCTCATAATGTAATGAACCTCAAACTGTTGCTAGCGTTGCTAAGCAAATTGTCCTTTTGTTACCTGAATGTAAACCAGGAACTGGTACAGAACTTTGGAAGTGAATACAGCGGACTTCAGATAGCAGATCTGGTGCATTATTTGCTTGCTTCATTCACTTTTTTCAAAGCATAGGTTCTTTAGAGTAGAACATATTGTGTCCTTTTTTATTACAAATATTGCTATAAATCACAAGTGATTACTTCACGGTAAAAAAGTCACAAATACACACCTGGCATAAGGACTAAGCATTATTTTGCTATATATTCTGCATTTAGATAGTAGCTATTCTATAAACACTGCATGACATTTCCCAGTCCTCAAAAGAAAAGGGAAGTGACACGGTTTTAATTTCAGGGTTTCTACATTTACATCTGGGGACTGTATACTTTCAGGAATTACGGGTTAAGTGGGAGGAGAAACAGGAGCAACTTGCTTTGGCAGTTTAAAATAGAGTTCTCTGATTGCAGGAATAGTTTCTTTTCCAGTGGGAATAGTCCACTGATATAGTGAGGACAAATGGAGCAACAGGTCTTCCTACAGTGTAAAATCAGAACAGTAATGACTTGTAATCTTGTAATTTAATGCTTTGAAAGGACAAACACTTTGAAAGCATGTTTCCAAAATACAGCTGCAAAATAGCTTGTAATTTTCTTTTATTCATTGCTTTCACAAGACTCAGGGCATTATGCTTTATGGTTGCTCTATTCTATGCAGAAACATTTTCCTGCTAAAAGAATGGCAATAATTGATTTGCAGAAGCACAAGCCATAGCCAGTATGGCAGCACACCTCCAGTATGGGTCCACTAAAACAGTGCACTGGCTCTCTGCAAATGACAGCAGTACTAAAACCTGATGCAGACCTTTCCTCCTGATCCCATGGTGCTCTAAATGAGTAAGTATTGTACATTAAGTGTGTGATATTCATGATCAAAGATCAGTGTCATTACTGTATATTTTTCAAAACCAATGATTAAGTTATCACCTACACATGTCATGGGGTCCGAATTACACACTGTACTACAAAAAGACCTAATGTATAAGACCCTCACCCTGAGTTCTTAGTTATGTAGGTTGCTATTTTAAATGGGAATGACAGACAAAAGTCTGGTCACAGCACACAATTAGACTTCTATACACACACACAAACAAGTGTTTTCTGCATTTCCTTTTCTTTTCCCCAGAATGTTTTGAGTTTTGGGCAGTGCAAGATGGATGAATGAGGATGTAGTTTTGCCTTTGGAGTTTACAGTGTCCAGATTAAACTGTAGATATTTTCCAACAGCATGTGTTATGTGTTTAAGAAAAGAAGTTCTCTACGGGGTGGTAGAGATCAACATTTTCTTTCCTGTAAGAAGCTTTATTTAGTTTCTGTTAAGTAATGAGCTGCTAAAGTATGTGCTGCTACAAGAATCTGAAAAAAGACACCTTAAACACACTAAAGCAAAGCATTGTCCTGTGGAACCATTTCATAGAACAAATTGGTGCCAGTAGGCATTCCATCCCTAAAATATCAACTAGAAATAGCTAAACATTGAAGATATGTTCCAGAAAAATTCTTGAGAGAACTGTTTTCCTGAAATACATAATCATGCTTCTTTTTTTTGCATTCCAGTGTTTTTACTGGTTTGGTAGCTCTGACAGGAGGCATGAATCACAAACTTCCAAGCAGACTGCATTCTGCATTCCTTTTTGTGGAGAAGTCAGGCCCTAGTGATTTTTGCAAGACAGCCCACGGGAATGTGCAACAAGAGCATTGCTTATGTGAGTTTCATTTATGTAAGAATGGGAAAATAGGATACTTCTACAGTTACACATGGACAATGAAGAATGAAGGCAATGGCAAAGTCATGTTATTTATTCTTTAGTTAGCTAGGTATAATTTGTTTAATAAAACCAATTAATAATGCAATACTCTATGAAGTATTAACACTACCAAACATGAATGAGAAGGACAAAACAGAGAAGCAGCAGAGGCAGCTGGATTTCAGATTGAGATGTCAGTCAATGTACCAGCCAGCCTTTCTAATTCAAAAAGTTACTCACTATTCATTTCAACAAGATAACCAATGTCAACCCCAATGAAATTTCCCTGAGTGCTCAATATTTACAAGTGAAGTATCTGAGCTGTTTGCCTATCTCAATTCCTTGACGCTGTTTCCTCATATTGACTGGACAGACTTCCAGACTAAATTTGTTTGAAACAAACTCTATCTCATCCTTAAATTAATCTCAATTTAAGGTCCAACAATCAATTTCTGCAAACATGCTGTCACAACAAGCAAATAAAAATGAGTTCAAGCATTTGCTGGGAAAATAATGAATATTTTCCTATAATGTTTTTGTTGCTCTGCTCTTATCATACAGCCTTCTGTAAGATATGCTAGCAGTAAAATGTAATAAACAATTGACCAACTTATACCCATTTAATTAGAAACATTTTCTTGGTGAAAATTTGAGACTAAGACATTAATATATTCTCAGTTGTATGAGAGGATACAGTTTTTATCTAGCCAGACAAGATCTCATCTTTAGTTTTTAATTGTGAAAGTAAATTTGCATAGTATCAAGGCATAGCTCCTTACACATCCGCCTTTCTCTGAAACCAAATCTATGCGGACATCACCTCAAAGCAATATCTTTAGGCTTATGTTTATGTTGTAAGGCTCTTGGGCTGCAACAGCAATCACTAAACCCAGCCCCGAACACCAAAATAATATTTCCTGATGTTTTCATTCTGTATGTTGAAGGAAAAGCGAAGCAATCTAATATGCTGGTTTTACTGTTGTGCTTTCAAAGGTTACTCGGTTAAATACATGTCAAGCCAAATCTTTCAGAACGGTGTTCTTAAGTAATAAAGCTCTTGAAGATACATTGCCTGTAATGATAAACAGGAGAGCTTCAGGTAGGTTTCAACTTGTACAAGTGCAAGCACCACACTCAGGAATAACTTGCACAGAGACAAAACAGGGATGAGCTAAGGAGAAAGAAATTCATACAGAAAAGGGTATGGAAATTACAGCTGACCACAGAGCGGATGTGAGTTCTGTGTCTGCTGCTGACACAGAAATGTTGCTCTGGAATGCAGCCAGCGCACAAGTTAGTGGAATAACCCATTTGCTCTACTAAGCATTGATAAAGACGAACAGGATTTTTGAACCTAGGTCAGGGACCACACTTCAAGAAATTTATTAACTGGTCAGAGACAGCTCCAAAGATAGCAATAAAAATGATAATTGGTCTATAAAATATGAATGATGATAAAATACTGGGAAGCGTGCTTTTTAGCCCTAAAGAGCATGGAAATGCTTTATATCAGTCATTCAGAAGGCTACTTCTGTGTCTACAGAAGTAACACACTAAAATTCAAGCAAGTAGATTCATATTGCATCCTCAGAAACATTTCATGATGAAGAGGTCATGAACAGCAGAAGAGTTTGTATGAGCATTTGTGTCTGAGGAATTCAAGGCCAGCTGATGAGTGCCTCTCATGAAGGACCCAAAGGTTGCTGCTTTGCCTCGGATTAGGTGACTTGGATTTTTCATCTAGCCCTATGATCTATAGTTGCTGTTTGTTCTTTTTGCACTAAAGGTCATAACATACACCACACTGTGAAATGCATTTTACTTCTGCTTCTTTACCTTCCACTTTCACTTTCTAGTGAAGGCAAAAGACAAATTAGTATCGTTCTTATTTGAACCAATTGCTTTATTGAAACACCAGCTTCTCAGTGGTCATCTAGAAACTTGAAGGCTCAAGCCTATGAAACGTGAACATTGTAGTCCTTATTCATGCAAACAATGAAAGGCAAGAAAAGCTTTTCAACCTAGGTTTGCTGCTGAAGCCTATGTGAAGTAGTGTGCGAACAAGAAATATGTGAACAAATATTTGCTGTTTAAGGGAGTATGTCAGTATCTGGCAGCTTGTTCAGGAACCTCTTTATCTTGTAGGATTGAGCCGTCAGTGTTGCTCAGGAGAATGAGCTGTGTGCGTTTCATTCAGGCAGATAGAAAACAGAAAATTACATCTTGAGCACTGTCCAAAATATCTTAATTTACAGCTTCAAGCAATTGGTGCAGCTCCGACTGAAAGGGCAGAAAAGATGTAAGCGACCGCAGGAACTGAGAAAGATACCTTTTCGCATTGCAACCGTGTCATTAATCCTTCTATGGAGATGACTAGAAAAGTTGGAGGGTAAGGAAAAATGTGTTCATTTTTCCAGAATAGTCCAAGTGTTGTATCAAATTTCCACCCACAGCTCATTTGGAGGTATTGTAGGGAGTAGCTGAAAGGCATAAACTGTAATTACAAGTCACACCATGCCAAGCCGACACAGGCATTGTTTAAGAAGTCATGCCAAATGACATCCCAAGCACACAATGTGTAACAAGGGCTTGCTAACAATTGGATTTTATGATAAATTATCTCAGTATTTTGTTTCATTTCAATATTAACATTGTTTGAATAAAAATCCCAGCCACATACATAGGGTCTGGCTACAGCTGAGGTGTGAAACAGTGATGAAGAGGGCTATTAATGAAAAATAAGAAGTCATGGGTTTCATGTCATTAGTATTTATGACATAGTGTGAAGAGTCTTAGTTAAATGCCACTTCATGTGTGGGTTGGGGTGGAGGAAGAGAAGAATTGCAGTATTTATGATAAAGTGTCAAGGCATCTTGACAGAAAACGAAGCCCTTTACAGGTGCTGGGTAGTAATAACTAATGTTTGGATAGTTACACTTTCTGAAACCTCTGATTTAACGGCATAAAATTGTAAAAACTGACTATTCTGTCAAGCTGCCAAGTGGAATGCATTTGGATGAGTGTTGGGAAACCAAATACCATTTTTAACCATTGTCTATTGTTTTGGGCAAATTGCCTGAAGTGAACTGAACCTCAAATATTTATTTCACGCTGGCCTGCTCCTCCTGAACTGATGTTGTAAGTTCAGGCAGACAATACGTTTTGCTTAATGTGATGCTGTAACTCCTACCAGTGTTGAAGTTCTGGAGGAACAAGGAATGGTGTGCTGCCAGTGAGCTCGGCCCCAGACCCCTTGCAGGTCACAGGAGGTGATTGAGCATTTGCACATCCAGAGCTGTGGTCAATGGCTCAGTGTCTGGCTGGAGGCCAGTGACGAGTGGTGTCCCTCAGGGATCGGGGTTGGGACCGGTCTTGTTCAACATCTTTGTGGCTGCCATGGACAGTGGGATTGAGTGCGCCCTCAGCAAGTTTGTGATGACACCAAGCTGTGTGGTTGGGTGGATCCGCTGGAGGGAAGGAATGCCATCCAGAGGGACCTGGACACGCTTGTGAGGTGGGCTGATGCCAACCTCATGGAGTTCAACCATGCCAAGGGCAAGGTCCTACAGCCGGGTGGGAGCAATCCCAGGCACAGCTACAGGTTGGGCAGAGAGGAGATTGAGAGCAGCCCAAGGAGAAGGACTTGGGGGTGGTGGTCGATGAGAACATGAACATGAGCCGGCTGCAGTGTGCGCTTGCAGCCCAGAAAGCAACCGTATCCTGGGCTGCATCCAAAGGAGCGTGACCAGCAGGGCCAAGGAGCTGATCCTGCCCCTCTGCTCTGCTCTCAGGAGACCTCACCTGGAGCATTGTGTGCAGTTCTGGTGTCCTCAACATCAAAAGGACATGGAGCTGTTGGAACAAGTCCAGAGGAGGCCACGAGGATGAGCAGGGACTGGAGCATCTCCCACACGAAGACAGGCTGGGAAAGTTGGGGTTGTTCAGCCTGGAGAAGAGATGGCTGCGTGGAGACCTCAGAGCAGCCTTCCAGTATCTGAAGGGGGCCTATAGGGATGATGGGGGGAGGAGGGACTCTTCATTAGGGACTGTAGTGACAGGACAAGGTGGGTTCAAANGACTCTTCATTAGGGACTGTAGTGACAGGACAAGGGGTAATGGGTTCAAACTGAAACAGGGGAGGTTTAGATTGGATCTAAGGAAGAACTTGTTTCCTGTGAGGGTGCTGAGGCACTGGAATGGGTTGCCCAGGGAGGTTGTGAGTGCTCCATCCCTGGCAGTGTTCAAGGCCAGGTTGGATGAAGCCTTGGGTGCCATGGTGTAGCGTGAGGTGTCCCTGCTTATGGCAGGGGGGTTGGAACTGGATGATCTTAAGTTCCTTTCCAACCCTAAACTATTCTATGATTCTATGATCCAGGACTTCCATAAGCAATGGGTTTTGTCTGCTTACTAGATTCAGTATTTAGGTTCCTCCATAACAAAACAGTACTCCATACTGCTAGTGTGATCCGTCCTGGCATGACAACACTCTGCACTTTGTCACATGGACACAGTGAGTCACTTTCATACAATTAACATAAGATTTGCATGGTCCTCATCTCTGTTTTTAATTGCAAATTGTCTCCTTCTCTTGACACAAATAGTCTGGTTTATATCATAATTTAATTCCTACAAACTACTGTGTTTTTTTAACTTACATTGTTATATCAAGATATAAATGAAGTGCAGAATACACATCACGTTTTTCATGCAAATGTCTGACATGCATACTGCTTACACAAAAGTACAGCATTGTTTAAAAAAGGGAAAAATATTAGCTTTGAAGTCACTATCTCCTGTTTTTATTCAGAGAAGGTCAAAGCTGAGGTCCAGCACAAATCTAGAAACTTTTAAGGCAAACATGAATGAACCCTCGGGCATGTTTTCTTAAAGTATGTTAAGAGTTGCTCTGTAATTGGATGCCTCTAGAGTATGCAGTAACATCCTGAAGTTAAGAATGGGTGATTGTGCTACACAACTAGCCCTAAAATAATGAAGAGCTAGTTTCTCACTGATTTCAATTTGGTAAGTGGCAACCATGGAACAACCCCTCCTAATGAATGCTAATGAAATTATCATTAGTATGGAATGTCTTACATGGAGCTTAGTGTGCAGTGCTTGGATGCTGTGGCAGTGGGGATGAAGAGTACTCTGTGCTAGCTGGCGGGATGGCAAGGGTGTTAGCAGTTGGAGAACTCATGTCAATCTGAGATCACAGAATCTAGGAAAAATAACTTCAACAAATGCTTCTCACAACGTGGTCCCAGTTTTAAGTGCCTCTTTAATAAACACAGGTTGCCAGAGCCCTGCTTTGCAAGGTGCATTTATTTGTGCATTATGTATAGAGAGTATATTTATATGCATACTCAGTATTTGTACTTCACTTTTATAAACTTCTACAGTGGCTCTTTAAATCTGACTTTGACTTCTATGCGTTTTACAGCCTCATCTCAGGGTCCATATTAACAAATTCAGAAATGCTGGTTGCCATTTTAAAGGAAACCTCCTTTGAAGGAGGAAAAAGTCTTTTAGATAATTCCAGGATGGTCGTGCTCGAGACACTTGGATCCAGGCTGGGCAGAGGGCTTGCCCAATGCTTCAGTACTGCAAAAATGTTAAGGTCAAGGGGAAGCTGCCCAGCATCTGGAACTGTTTAGTTTTTACTGAGCATTTTCTATTGAGTGTTAAAATTGTCTTACCTCTCTTTATTACCTCCGTGCGATGTTTGTAGGCGTGTTTGACAAGGTCACAATTTACTGGGGTTTCTACATTCACATAATGGCATCGCGTGACCTTTTCAGACACAGCTCCTTAGCATTTCATCAATTTGCTGAAAAGAGAGGAAGGTCTTTTTTTTTCAGGCCTAACAAGGGTTATTGGAGAGTGATCCCAAAGATGCTGAACAGTGATTTCAATGGAACTGAGGAGCAGGACGTCTTAAAAGAAAGTGTATAGGTGAAGAGTTCAGCTAATAAGGCCCCTTACTCTTAGGTGCTGTGCACTGCTTGGGAGGTACTGAGCCCCTCCAGCTGCCCTGGCAGTTAATGGGAACTGAGGAGGCTCAGCATTTTGCAGAACCTGGCTATAAATGCATTACATTTAACTGCATACTCTCAAGGATAAGAGAACGTCTGTTATCTAATAACAGCAACCACCAGCTATGTTTGTATCACTATATTCCTACTTACTTGAACAAATGAAGCTCAAGTAACACTGGGCATCACTTCGAAGAAAAAACCAATATATTTATACTTGTCACTTTGCCTTTTTTGCCCATTTTTAAAGGCTATAACGAAAGGCTTTGCCTACAGAAGCTTTCATTATAATAATTTGCTATTTGTGCTTTCTCTGCTATTGCTTCAGAATGATATCGTTTGTCTCTAACCAACTTGTGGAAGATATTCAAGCTAGTTATGAAATAACTCACCTCCCATTACTCCTGAACTCAGTCAATAGCCTATTTATTTTATAGCACTGAGAGTCCTTCTTGACCTTTTCAGCTTCTACTGCAAAGAATAATGGCTGCCCAGCCTCTTACTTTTCTTTGCTGGTATTAAACCAAAGGAATTGCAAAAGCAGCACAGTATCAGGACAAAAATCATTTATGTAGGACTAAAGTAGACCTTCAGAATTTCACCAGAAGAAGTTTACAGTTGGGTTGGTTTGAACATGTACTGTTCAAAATTTATAGTGACTTCTCATTAGTATCTTTAATGTCTGGAAGAAAATGTAATTATAATTTACTGTGGAGTCGATTTTTTAAGATGTTCAAATTATCTGGCTAGATAATTGTTCCTCTTCTGGTATTTGACTATGGCTGCTCCTTCTGTCACCTGATTAAACAGATAGCAGCACATGTGCCCTGGCCCCAAGTAGGAAATGGCTCTTTAGGAAGCTTTGGGAAATCCACCATTTAACTCATGCTACAGTATACTCTAAGGGCAGTTAATCATAACAATTGATCCCATGCTTTCCAAATTTAGCCCTCCAGGGACCGATGTGCTGAGTACCCCCAAAAGAGGACTCAATTTGAAAATCAAACTTAGGCACTAGCAGTAGAAAAGGATGCTTGAGTAGGCCAAATGAACCAAATATAAATGCAGCTCTGAGAACTCAGAGGAAATTAGTTGAGACCTAGAGCAGCTTATATAAATCTAGAGAGGCAAAGATATGTTTATGTGGAATCTTCGAATTCCAAGTCAATTTGTATCTAGTTCTGGGTTGAAATTTTCAGTCTACGTTGCCCAATGTTTGTAATTTTCTACGCTATTTGTACATTTTATTATTATTTATAGAAACAATTTCTCTCTTTCCCTAAATGTGCAAGTTCTGTAGGTAGGCTTTTGTACATGCTTGATCAATTATATCCATGCACACACACCTTCAAAGAACAAATCATTTTATCTGAAATGCCTTCAAGTTCACAGTGAAGTAACAGCTTTAAAACAACTAGCATTTTTAAAGCCTCCAGAGCCTTCATCTACACAGCTGAATGTCACACTTGTGGAACCTATGTTCCCACCATAAAACCGAAAAGTGACCTCTCAAGGTATTGTTTAATATTATTTATGTCTTACAATAGCTCTTGAGAGCCTGAATGATGTGTTCCCACTTGTTGTAGTTTAAACCCAGCCAGGCAGCACGTTCACTCACTCAACCCCCCCCCTTCTTGCCCTCCCCTCTTTCCTCCCCACTCCCGAAGGAGTGGGAGGAAAGAAGAGCCGAAGGAATACAGCTCCCACTGGTTCAGATAACAACAACCCAGTCACTAAGGTACAACACAAATCACTGTTGCTATCACCAATAATAATAACGACAAGGGAAACAAGGGAAGAGGGTACGATACCACCCACCGAAAATGAGCCCGACCGGGAAGTTCCCCCTCCTTCCGAGTAACTCCCAGTTACCCCCCGGGCATGACGTGCTATGGTATGGAATACCTCTTTGGTCAGTTTGGGTCCTGTCCCTCCTTCCTCCCGGCCTCCCCTCCTCCCCGGCAGAGCATGAGGCTCACAAAGTCCTTGCTCAGGGCAAACATTGCTCAGCAACGACCAAAAACATCGGCCTTATCAGCCTTGTTCCTGGGTTAAGTCAAAACACAGCTACTAAAGAGAAGAAAAACTGACTGCAACTGCTGAACCCAGGACACCACTATATTTGGAACTGTGCAATATCTGTAATACAAGGCTGTCTTGTTGATTAAGATTGTTAGCTCCTATCAGACTAGTGGTAGAAAAGGAATAACACTCCAAGAGATGAAATGTTAGAAAGCAGCTCTGTTGACTTCCAATCCAGTGCACTACACAACAGATTATGCTGACTCTTACATTACCATGAAAACTGTAGCAGCTTTTGAAGTGAGCCTCACACCCTTGTGTGTTATTCTTTGAAACTCTCCTACGAGTAACTAAAAGAAAGCTATGTATTTCCTTGCAAGTTAAAGAAGAATTTCTGAACATTCCCCATGAGCACATCCAGAATCATTTCAAATATTTTGCTGCCCTGAAAGCTATCCTTCAGACACAACTGTGTTTCCTGAGTTGATCTGCACTGCATGCTGTAGTACAGCACAGACATAATTGAGCCAGTTCTAACCACACTACTTCAGGTGCTGAAAACAGGATCCTTATTAGTGCTGCCATTAGTGCAAGCTTATTTATCTCACCTTCCCTCAGCTAGATTAATATCATGCTTCTCAGAATCCCATCTCAGCATTAAATTAAATTCTAAATTATATTTCAAATTAAATTGTTCTTTTTTGGTTCTTTTGGTTTCAGAGAAGCTCCACTTCTCAAACAGACAGTACCATAAGGCCTTGGAGAAGAAGCCACTTGTCTTCTTTTGGCTGCACATCAACAGGATGAAAAGGTTTCTGTCATAATCTGACTTCTACATTACCATCTCCTTGCATTTATTGATATTCACAGGTCCTTAAGACAGGTATTTCAAAATAATCTAGGTTAGTTTAAGTACAGCTAAGAGTCATTTGAGTTGCTTTTTTTTTCTCTAATTGAATGGTGTTTAGCACAGATTTCATGAATAGTTATGGCACTACATTTTAGGGGTCAATAACATCTTCTGGAAGAAGAGCAGTCTTGATGAGAAACTTTAAACTATACTGAAGGGCACTAACCTTACCAGTTCAGTCAGCTGGAGCTTGAACAGGACCCAGCTCAGCAGCCTCACTAACCTACCATCTGACAGAAACAAAGCCTGCATCTAGGGTGTGAAACGAGTCAGGAAAGTGTCCTTCTCTACAACAATGTATGTAATCAGGCCTATTTCCCTGAATAGTTTCAGATAGAATCATAGGATAGTTAGGGTTGGAAAGGACCTTAAGATCATCCAGTTCCAATCCCCCTGCCATAAGCAGGGGCACCTCACACTAAACCATGGCACCCAAGGCTTCATCCAATCTGCCCTTGAACACTGCCAGCGATGGAGCACTCACAACCTCNATAAGCAGGGACACCTCACACTAAACCATGGCACCCAAGGCTTCATCCAACCTGGCCTTGAACACTGCCAGGGATGGAGCACTCACAACCTCCCTGGGCAACCCATTCCAGTGCCTCAGCACCCTTACAGGAAAGAATTTCTTCCTTATATCCAATCTAGACCTCTCCTTTAACCATTTCATTAATACTGAACACTTTGGTTCAACCCACCATTTTCTGCTGTGAATTATCTACCAGTTTATAGGGGAAAGCATTTTAAGTAAAATCACTGCCCAGGACAATAAAAGCGTTGTGAGAAGCAGAGGTATAACAAGTCTTTTCCAGTAGGAATATGACCTGCTGTATTATAGAAAACCCTTAGAACACTGAGGGTAGGAGTGCTAAGGTACTCTGATCCATTTTGTTCCCTGATAAGGTATTAGTGGAGTTTACCACCTCCCCTTTTACAAGGCAGAAACCTAGCTGACATACAAGGTGGTCACACTTTGTGCCAAGAGACTACCATTTGGCAAGACGACTGACCACTGTAGCAATAGAGATACAGAGATACACAAGTTTTCACTGCCTGTTTGGATAAAAGACTTAGGGAGTCTTTCAGGGGTCACATACAGTAGTATCTACTCCAGTGATGA
>NDXB01005562.1:18781-36412 GCA_002631895.1 Agapornis roseicollis | reverse complement strand
AGGATGTTGTGTGGGACAGTGTCGAACGCTTTGCACAAGTCCAGGTAGATGAAGTCAACTGCTTTACCCCATCCATTAGTTCCGTAGCCCCATCAGGTCACCAAANCCACAACTCTTTGCGTGCGGCCATCCAGCCAGTTCTTTATCCACCAAGTGCCCCACCTGTCAAATTGATGTCTCTCCAATTTAGAGACAAGGATGTTGTGTGGGACAGTGTCGAACGCTTTGCACAAGTCCAGGTAGATGAAGTCAACTGCTTTACCCCATCCATTAGTTCCGTAGCCCCATCATAGAAGGTCACCAAATTGGTCATGCAGGATTTCCCCTTAGTGAAGCCATGCTGGCTGCCACCAAGCACCTTGTTGTTTTTCATGTGCCTTAGCATGCCTGCCAGGAGAATCTGCTCCAAGATTTTACCAGGCACAGAGGTGAGACTGTAATTCGCTGGATCATCCATTTTCCTCTTCTTGAAAATGGGGGTTATATTTCCCTTTTTCCAGTCATCAGGAACTTCACCTGACCACCGTAATATGACTTTCAGATGAACTCTGTGAGCACACTGAGTTGTTTTGGTCACTGTTTTCCAACATGTAAACCAAGTGTCTACCATGGCAGAATAAACCTCTTTCCCTTCCCTGATGTTGTCTACCTACCACGGGGTCTTCAAGGTGGCTGGAGAGATTCTGATTCTGCCATTTTGCAGGAAACAGACGACCTTGTTTGATTTGGGGAGGTGAGGAAACCTGGGTGGACTCTCAGATGTATTCATGGTGATAGCCCAAATAGTGACAGGCCCCATTCACTGGCATGGTCCATGAAACTCCCTTTTCCCCAGAGCCACCCAGCAAGGAGAAAGCTATGGAAGATGCTGGATGTGCAGTTGCAGGCATGGGTGTGGGAGTAACCACATCTGAAAGCATGACACCTTATGTGCCAAATACTACACTTTGACAAAAGCAGCTTGATTGTTTTCCATTTGGAAAATACCTGAGCCTTTTCGCCGTACTGGATTTTGCCCTTGTTCTAACTGTGAACAAGTGTACCTTTAAACAACTAAGAAAAGCATAGCCCAGCTGTTTCTCTAGAGCTTCCTAAAGAAGCTTGGTTTACAAGTATAGGAAGGACTACATAAATTAACTGGATAAGAAGGCATTTATTTCAGTTCTGCAGTGCCAGTGAACTGAGAAGACAATCTGAAGTGAGTGTTCTCACTGTTTGCAAAGCATTCTGTATTTTCTCTCCAAAGGTACTCAATTCAGAAATATCTATTAAATATTTGAAACAGCACCATATTTTCTATAACAGAATAGCTTTAACATCAAAAAAGATTTCATGGTCACCCATAACTAACAAGGTAATTAGAATTAAGTTATTCATTGGACAATGTTTGTCTACAAACAATGCTCTCTTGCAGAGCTTGTGAGGAAGAGGAGCATTTCAGTGACAGGCAGACAGCATCTCACTCACCTTCCCACTGACATTGCTGTGCACAGGAAGCTGGTCCAGCAGTGTTCGGAGAAGTACAGGGAGCAGCCCCTGGTCCCTGGGGCTGCTGTGCTGCAGCACCACTGACCTCTGGCTCCACTGCACTGAAAACCATGATTCTAAGTAAATTTCCAGATCTGAGTTTTTTCCAATAACTGCAGTGTTTGGTGAACTTTCTAAACTGCCAACACAATATATATGTCTATCAAAAACATTGGCTTGATAAAAGTAGACGGTGACATACACCGCCCGCAAGTGCTTCTCCTAATTTGCCCTTGAGAATTTAGTTTCAGATAATCTCTCTCAGGAGTGTAACTCTTCTGGAGGCAATCACAGCTTGTATTTTTAACCTTTGAATTGAGTATTTTGAGAACTCTTTCCTTTTTCTGTTCAAATACAAACCAGAAAATACATTTGGTACATTCATTTAGACCAGTTTTATCTCTAATGCAGCTATGTGTCTTCTACTTTTTGATCTTCTGAGAGCATATCTTCATTTTTTACTTTGTTTTAAAGCTAACTGCAAAAGAAGAAAATAACAAATTAAACTAAAAAGAAAACAGAATAAATGGCAAAAAATAAATTTACATATACATGGTTCTGCTGTCAGTTTATAATAAAAACGTTAATGTAATTAAGCAAATTACTTTGTCATTCGTGGTTCTTGTAACGAGATGATGTGTTAGGGCAAGAGTGAAGATCTGAAATTTGGCTATTTAATTACCTAAACACAAAGTTTAGAAGCTTCAGAATAAATGAGATCCTTGTAGTTTCTGGATTATGTTGAGTCATGACTTGGAGAAATGTTCTGTTTTCTTTCCTGAAGAAAAACAGCAGATGATTATTACTATAGCATGGAGCAACAAGAATTAGTGAAACGCAATAGATACTCCCCTTTCTACACTATTTTTTCAGAAGAAGCTGTGAAACAGTCTGCACTTTTGATGGCACTGATCTAAATTACAGATGGGCCAAAACTGCTTTTCAGGGTCAAATTTGGCCTGGTTTTAAAAGGCTTCTTATTGATTGAAAGTGGATCTGAAATCAGGCAGAGCTACACGAGGCCCAGTTATCAGCAGATCCCATTATGCCGAGCAGAGGGAGTTACAGCAGGAGCTCTGCGTGGCCTCTGTAAGTTAAGCATATGCTTTAGTGCTTTGCAGGACTCGTGCCAGAGATATCCATCCTTTAGAAGATGGAGTTACCAAGCTCATGGACAAACTCCAAAACAGGGCTCTGTAGCAAAAAAAACATCAGATGAAAAACCTTAACTGAAGGCTTCTTTTCTCCTGAATGGCCGAGAACAGAGGGGTTCTCTCAAAAGCACCCATGATTAAGATAAAGGGGATTACAGCACTGTTACTCAGAGCAGCCACATGCAGTGCATCCTTTCTAACCTAAGAGAAAAGAGATTTGAAATGCTGATAGACCTTACTAATAGATACAGGCTGCAAATAGACTGTTGCACAGAAAAAAAGCTTCTTTTGTAACAGCCGTGGCTGCTACACCTTACAAGCTAAGAGCGTGTAAAGGTAGCGAAATCTTTCTGAGGAGAAGCAGGTATAAACAAGTAAGTGACTGCAGGTTGTTTCAAAACTGGGAGCGTTGGCTGCACAAGAGCTCGGGGGTGAGGAAGAGGACACACGCAGACAATGCCAGCTCAGCCTTAGAAATCCTTGTAACAGATTCTGATTTGCTCATCTCTACTGCCTTCATTTTTCTCCTGTCTTGGGTGAAGGGTTGTGTTTAATAACATCATTTGCATCAGCATGTCCCAACTGACCAAGGTACTAGGGCTGGGAAAGATTAGCATGGTAATCTCATTCTGATGGATAAAATTAGCAAAGATATTCCCCTGAATGGAGAGCTGCCATTGGCGAGCTGCTGTGCTTAGAATCAATTACTAAATTACTTTGAGCTCTAAGTCGACAGTAACAGAAAAAAATTGGCATCGACCGATGTGAAATAAGATAAAAAATATGCGATCATTAAATCTCTCGCTACTATTCGCGAATGTGACTCACAAGAACTGCACAAAAAATAAGGCAGAATTTAATTTTTAGCAGTGGTCCCTGTCATCGTTTCAACCAGCGCTGCTCAGTGCATGGAAGCACAGCTCACCCTTGCTATCCAGCTGCTTGGAGGAAGAGCTGAGCTGCTCGCAGCTCCCACCCTCTGCTGAGCAGGGCACATCATGGGGACTGAAAGCTAGAAGACCAGCTTCTGTATGTGCAAGCAGAGCAGAACAAAGAAAGGCTTTGCTAAGGCATAAAGCCTTCTTTCGTGTTGTAATTATCTGCTCTGTTTAAGTGTACCATATGTACTTAATGCTTTGCAAGCATAGAGGAGAGTAGGTCCCTGCCCCAGAGAAAGCACAATCTGAAAGATTTTATCTGCATACACACAGTGCACAAAGTCCACAGTATTGAGCAAAGACCCATGGCCCCATGTGCCCACCTTGCTTGTTCTAGCACAAAAAAATCCTCCAACAAACATCCCCCTCCCAAATTCTAATATTACTGCAAAAGGTATCTTAACAGCAACATCATGCTGTTTATAGCATAGTCAGGGGTTTTCTCAGGATTAAAATGCGACCAGAATCTCTGATCTTCGCTGTACACAGGCTTTCATTTACCCATTTGACATGCAGGACAAGGCAGAGGGGCTCTGCATTGATAGAGATGGTCAGAAGAGCCAGCATTTGCATTATTATGGCTGAGCTTTTAGAAGTATCTACAGATTTTTCTGGCTTTTGACTATCCCAGTTGAGAGCAGTGGCACACAAATTGGTCTTCCAGAAAATGCCAGACTTTTGAGGCTTCTTTAGTTGAACACATACACCTAGGAATCTTTCGGATTACTAGCTGCTTCTACAGACCTTCTAGACTGAAGTCACAGAAGCTGTAGCTAAATACTTATTCCACTTTTTCAGGTATTGAAAAAGAGAAAAGCAAAAGAGAAAAGCAAAATGAAAAGTTACCATGTTACCCACAAAGTAGGACATGGGACATCTTAGCTTTGAATATTGCCCACTACCTTTGCTACAGTTATGAAATAAATGGGCTCCAGAATGAAAAAAAAAACAACTAAGACACGATCAGTAAGACAGTGGGAATGTAGAAAAAAGAAACATGGAAGAACCTTTCTTTTATAAGCTTTAAACACTGGGAATCACAGTAGCATAAGTAATTGATAATATTATTAGCACAGTATACATATCAGCTGTCAGGATATTATGAGGACTGAATCCAATCTCTGTTGAGAGAGTCAGGGTCAACATCATTAACTATAGATCCTGTCCTGGTTTACATATAGAGCCCTCAGGCCAAGTGTCTGCCAGATACATCTCTATAGATGTGCATAGCTATAGGACATACAGGGGGCTAATCACACACATCAGTAATAGACAACAAGCTTTTGTTTATCTGAAGGTTTACTGGAATTAACTGATTAGTGTCAACTTGACACAATAACTTTTGTCTACAATGTAGTAGATCATTTTGATGGTTTTATTGATGGAGTGTTGACTAATGTAAATTGTAAGGGTAGTTGAATGAAGTAGGAAACATTTTAGTTAAACAGAAATTGAAAAAGCCACTAGCAAACATATCTTTAAAATGTCACATTCTGCAGCCTTACAGATGCCATGATAATAATAACAATGAAGGCAACAACAATAAGGATAATTTAAAATGGAAATAGACAACACCTATTCATAAATTTACCTCTTGCATACAACCTCAGATGATATCCTGATGTTAAAACTAACATAAGATAAATTTGACGTATCTCTTTCTGAAAATAAACTAGTCTAATGAAAGAAAAGAGACAATAAAGTAAAATACAGTTATTTACCTAAGCCCCATAGTGATCCAATTTAGAATAAAATTATGAAAAATATTTAAGCAAAAATGTCTGTTGGCTAAATTAATCATTCACATAGCTTCATAACATTATTTTCTATTTCTTGTGAGATGTAATTCCTTTCTTCCATAGTAGTACAGAACATACTGTTTGCTTTCGTCTGCTGGGTGTCAAATAACTTTTATGAACTAGTCTAGGCTTTCTGTTCTCATGGCTTCCCAGCATGGTTAAGAGTTCATGGTTTAAAGCTACACACATGATTGTATTCATCTTCTAACATAAGTAACAATAGACTTCTCTGGCTTGGCTATTAGATTATTTAGTGCAACTGTTGAACCATCTCCTTTGAAAGTAGGCTCAGGGAATACAGTGATTATGTCATGAATGCTTCAAACAACAGAAAGATGTTATATGGTCTGCTATATTTATATTCTGCTATAAATAACAGAAAATTAATTCATATTCTTTTATGACTTCAAAATCACCTTCTTTTCCTATCCAGGCACAAGCTATTCTCCCCACAATAGGAAGTCAAAAGCATTAGGCTAAGACAAGGGGGATACTGTCTGTCACAAAACAAAGTAATTAAATTGAGTCAGGATAATCAATGATGCCCAGTTTCAACCGCTGAAGCTGCAGTTAGTAACCCCAGTCTGTCCCTCTATCAAAAAGCTATTTATTCTTCATTACTGGCTATCCCTGGGTTATAGGGATTCATTGTCATTGTAGTAACTTTTAGTAGGAACATTTAGTGCAATGATATTATGGAAACAGCCATTTCATAGCTAATGGGCAAAGTAGTATCGTGTCACAGCTTTCCAGCAGTTGTCAGCACTGGTGAAATCTTGTTTGTATTATCACTCTTGAGGATTCATTATATTTGTTTGGCTTATAGCAATATAATAGAGAGAGAAATCATGCCACCAGAGAAAAAAACCCCATTTTAGAGATCCCATCCATGCAGTTCTCATAGAAGTCTTGAAGCCTAGACAAGATCTACAAAACTGGGGACAAAGAATGCTGTCTCTTGGGGACACAGATTGCCCAGTTTAAATCAGAAATAGCCAGACCAACACAGTTCCACGAGCATGATTATGGGTCTCTCTTGATCTGTCTCAAAACTAATTCTGCCTTGAAAGTATAGCAGTGAAGCACATGTCTGAGAGAGCATAACTTCTAGTACTGAGATTTCAAAAGGTTGTATCTCACATGGTTTTAAATCTGAAAACATAAATGTGCAAAGTCACAAGAGCTCATTACATGGAAGCCAATGAAAGTAAACAGATGTTTAGATAGGTTGTGTCACTCTTGAAGGAACCCAAATTAAATTAAAACAATTCATTTTGTGTTCTTTCCTACCTAAGAGTATATTGATGCATCCAAGAAATCACAGACCTTCTCTGGCAGCGTCTGACTTAGCAGTTTTCTGAAGAGCTCTGCTTCAAAAATGTATGGGTTTGTTAAACTCTAAGATTTGGTCAGAGAGTGGTGGTACTTGTCTATTTATTAGACATAGACACTTCAATTCTAAGTTCGCTTGAAACCTGTAATATACATTTTCAGCTCAGGTTTCTTCCTCATCACTAGAAAAAAAAATAGCCTGAAATGAGGTTTATTTTGAGGCTAGAAAAAAAAGGCCTGAGTTTTAGAAAGCAAAATATTTCAAGTGGTTAACTCTTAAACAGCTAACCAAGTGCTTAACTTGCATACAAAAAAAACCAAGTAATTTTTTATCCTACTTCCAAAAGTAGATCCTGGGCAAAGGTACATAACCTTTCTGAAATATTTTGGTTCATTTTAAACAGGTTGCTAAAATGTCTAGCTATTGATTTTCTGTGGCACTTCTATGTAGTTATTTGCATTATAAATGTTCCATTATTATGGCATCAAGTTAGAAGCAGCTGATAAGATGCAAACACAATACAGTGCCATTTATTCTTACGGAGTATCTTTTATACAAAACATAAAAGAACCTTTTACATGTAGCTATATACCTGCAAACAGAATTCTCAATTGTGCCCAGTAGTGCCCAATCTAAATAGAAGTATGAAAAGAAAGAAAAAGGCCATTTGTGGTCTACACAATGGCCAGGTTAACCACAGTACAGTAGTCAGGAGAAGGGCACAGGATGACAGCACTTTTCCTGACAAAGTGCCTTGGAAAGATGGGTTTGGGCTAAGTAACTTTTTGTGTGAGGCTCTGATTCCTCCCTGACAGCCTGCAAAGAACATGGAGGAAGGAGATATTGCAAGTATAAGAGACAATCCAGAGAGATGCTGGAGATGTCTACAGGATGCAGCTGATGCTCTGTCAATGAAGAAATATGGCTTAAATGTGTAACTGAGACAGATATCACATGTATACATAAAATGTGTTTATCAAATTGTAGCTATGTCTATGGTGGAAAGGAGAAACCAGTTTAGAGTTCATGCCACGAGAAGTATGACATCCTCACCATGAATTTCAGCACAACACTCCATTTCTATAGCAAATATCCCAGCTTCTTCAGTATCTTCAGGGAGAGGGGAGTGTTTGGGTTCGAAGCGCTCATATGTGAGAGAATTTGGTTCTCCACAAATGCTTTCTCCTCAGATCAATTATGAATGGTGGGTGGCCTCATCAGGTATCACATCTGTTGGCTTTCATCCCTTTAAAGACCCGTTCTTTGTTCCATCCTCTGCTGCCTCTTTGTTTCCTTCTCTCTGCATATGTGTTTTCTAGATGTTTCAGCTCACAGTTCCCTCCTGCATACATTTTTTCAAGTGTCAAGTTTTAACTTGCTCTCCAGAATTATGTTTGCCATCCTTTTTCCTGCCAAAAGTGTTGTTCTCAACAGCTAAAAGGTGCATGTTCTTACTATTGAGCACCTTGGCTCTGAACACCTACAAGTCTTCTTGCACCTTCTCCTGTCACCCTGCGACAGCACTGAAAAACATGAGAGGTGAAATAATGGGAGATACTTCTTCTTATTTGTTACTGGGCTTAAAGTGTAGAAGCAACACAAGGTAACTTTGTGCCCAGTATAAACATCCCTAGTACAAAAGTTCAGCACATTGAATAATTTTAAATACATAACATGAAACATCTTATTCAAATATGAAGGAGTTATCTTGATGGCAAAATATTAATCATTAAGACCAAAGGACAACTCTAACTCAACATACTTTATGACATATAGTCCCACAATTCTGTATTTAATAGCAGTCTTAAATTGGAATAACAAATAAGGAGACAAGCATTAGAATTGCAACTAATTAGGAGTTTAAAAGACTACTTTGTCATTATGATTAAATGATTTTTTGGGTTGGCATAAATAGAGAAGTAATTGAAAGATATGTTCCGTATCTCAATGTAATATAAAGGCTGAATAGTATATAAAATGAAGGCGAACAAAAGAATTTGCTCATCCCAGGGTTATACTTGCTTTATCTTGCCAAAATTTCTCATACAAAGACCTTCATTCAGTAGTTAACAAGGCTTTCTTCAAGCAAATTCCTCTTGGCCTCATCATTTTCTCTACAATTTTCACAGTCTTACAGGCAAATCACTGCTGCCCAATGGCACAATTTGTTGGTTATGATATACTATTAGATACACATTATATGACTTTGTAAGTATGTAGGGGGGTGAGTGCACATGTAATGATGCACAAAATGCAGAATACACATTATTTAAAATATAAGATGAAAATGGTATTTCAATCACTGCTAATTTGCATTTCATATTCCCAAAACATCATAATACTATTATAAGGTATTGATCCAAGCATGATCATTTGATTTCACATCAATACTAATATGACTTTTCTGTGATTCGTTGACATGTGGGATTTTCTGAGTGAAATACATACATACCAATATCCAGCTATTTTCACTAGTAAAACTGAATTCTGCTGCTCTGTGTGAAAAGTGGTTAGTAAAAATGCAGATCACCCAGTCCCAAAATCTGAATTTAAGATTTTACTGGTAGATGCAGATTTTGATTCTTACTGCTTTCCCAAATCCCTTTCCTTTATGTCTTTGATATAGTGGTGGTGTTCTGATTCTTTTTGTTGTCTGGAACATATTCAGTATCCTAAGCACAAAGTATGGGTAGCAAAAGTCATTATGTCATTTAGGAGCAAGAATCCCTCAAAAAGTTATTCCCATCATTAACATGTCTGTTCAGGATCTGACATAAATACTGCTAGAATAATAACCTTCTACTGAGCTTCTCTGAATTATGTAAATAATATTGTTTGTAATGAAACAGTTCTTGCTTTGATGATTATTGCTAACAAATGTCCCACAACCCCATTTCTTCTATCACACTACATGGACATACAGGATGATACTCAATACTGCTGATGTACTTTGTCCTACTAAATCCCCGTTTTCGACATACCTAAGGGTTTCAGATCACACCATTATGTTGAGTTTTCCTAGTGGTTAACTACTTGAAAACCACCCAGTGATCTGCAGATATCCAGATGGACATCCTCTTCTCCATTTGTACACATACATGCACCACAGCACCAACACAGTTTCTACTAAAGACAACAGCAACATTGCTATTGATTTACTTGGAGCAGACTTGAATCTTACTGGCATGAAAAGCCATAGGGGAGAATGGAGCATGCCTGGGAAGAGTGCTATATGCTGACAATATTCAGTCCCTTCAGGGTAGTGCCGCTAAAATCAGCATGTAGAATGCAATTGCTTTTATCTCACCTAACTATGGGCAAAAACTAGTTAAAAGTGAACTTGTCACAGATTCATCCCAAAATGAGCCATTCCACTTTCCTCACAGAAGCTGAAGGACCTGAAGAACAGCTGGAGTTTGTCACTTGCCTCAGGTGAGATGTGCTTCTTTCCCATCATCTGCCAAGACCTGAAAATGGCTCACAACCTGAAAATCCAGGTAAAGCCATCACTGCTTCTGAATCATGGAGTTCCTGCCAGAGGCACTTCCACCTTTTTTTATGTATGACAGAGCTGTGATACTTCTTTACCATATAAAGTTATAGTTCATGTTGAAGACTACCAAGAAACCAGTTCCTGCATGGGACAGGTCAGTATCATCACAACATTCACCTTTGATTCCAGGCATCATTTTCCTGTATGCTTTCCAATGGAGTCTATGCTGCAGGAACTTCATGAGAACTTCAGGCTCATTGGGTTTCAATACCTCCTTACAGCCCCCATGGCCTTCTAAACCAAACCTGCAATATTGAAAGTAATAAAAGCAAGGGTAAACACAATGAGTTTTTATTACACAGGAACAGCACCCCCACCTCCCAGCCACAACACAATTACAAATTAAAAAATTACCTGGGACTGCAGACTCTGCTCAGCAGAGGACAAACTCTAATGGCTGATCCAAAGTAATTTAAATGACGCTGTGGGTTTGTTAGAGCCCTATCATCTCCTGTTTGGTTCTTTGGATAGACTATGTATAAATATGATGCATATTAGACTATGTCCTACTTTCACACATCACTTTCTTTACTTTTGAAGATATCAGCATATTTCAGTATACAATTACAGAATCTAAAAATTCAATTAATGTGCTATTTACATGAGTATTAACTAGAACAATGTCTATAAATGCATTAGAAAAAATCTTCTTACAGGTTGCAAATAAACTTTTAAGAACTGACCCAGTGCCAATCCTTTCAGCACCTGTCTGTAAATAAGCAATTATTTTAGTTAATGGCACAGCACAAGGTCCCAGAGTACACACATAAACCCACATTTTCCAGGAGGGATTCAAGCATGGATTACATAAAAGGTTTTAGTAAAAACTGCAGTCTTGTTCTCATCCGAAGCTATTACCCATTCATATTGTCTATGAATGTAAACAGATAATTTACCTTTAATTTAAGGCCCCTTTGCATCAAGCATAATCAGCTTAAGGAAGATATGTGGTCAGCATAAAAAAGATGTAACATTACTCTTATATCTGCTTCATACAAGTCCAGCTCTGCCTCCTGCTGTCTCCCACAGATGGAAACTTGCATAATGCCTTCCCTCTTCAGCCAACACTTAAAAGGTATGTTCACTCCCTTTCCTGAAATCCTAGCAGAAGGAGCCAGGATTTGACCCTTAAAGTCTGGATGCCTCACCAACACCCTTCTTGCACTCCCTTAGCAAAAGACAGACCTTATAAAACTTGAGTTTCAATGAAGGAGCCTGTGAACTCATTTTGACTGCAATAAAATGAAAAGACCATTGATTAGCAGGAAGGCTTTGGTGTACTTTCCAGGTTAGCGCTTGGGGCTGACTGGTAGTAATTTGATTGATTGATTGATTGATAGATTTGAATAATTTTTGCTGGGAGGCTAAAAATGACCAGCTGCCAGTATTATGTTGCTTTTGCACAAGGGCTTGGGACCGTCCATCAGGAATAATTTGCTGGAGTGCTACTTAAAAAAAATCCAGCAGAGCAAACACAACTAAGCTTTGGTAAGTTGTCTTATAGGAATAATATAACTGATACAACCAAAATGAGCAGAGAAGCCACAGAGCAATGTAACCAGGGCTGGATCCAGTGATGACACCGTACCTAAGAGCAATGGTCTAGCTGTGGCCCCAGTACACAGCTGATATGTACCCAGGGACTTCTACTGGGGATGGAGCTCTGACTTTAAGCCTAAGTGAACTCTCTGTATTTGAATCACTAAGGAAAAGGTCCCAGCCCATTTGACTAAGTGTTTCTTGCTCATCATGAAAGACTAATTACCATTAGTCTCTGAGGCATGAAGCATTGCTCTGTCCTGTTCCTTGTGACAGCCCAAAAAGGCACGTTACAGTTTCGTGTGGGAGCTGCTGTACACCTCAGCAGAGCCAACACAAGACCTTTGATTAAACAGTTTAACAATAATTCCTTCTGCTGACCCATTCCTTTGGGAGGGAGCTGAAAGTACCTTGCCTGAAGGCACAGTGCACCCTTACAGGCAGGAATTCAGGCTTGTCAAACCCTGCCTCCCTGTCACTGACTACTTATTCTGAGAGAAGAGGCCTTTTTAACTTTCCTATGACCTCTTGACTTAGACATCGTTATCCTTCACTGTGGGAAGAACATACCTTTCCATCTTTCTTACTGTCTCATTCAACCTCATTTGATTCATTGACACAAACAAGCATAGAAACATAAAATTGCTGTAATTGGGTCAGGCCATAGGTCTGATACTGGCCAGTGATTGCTTAAAGGAAGAACAGAAGAAGCAGGGCACAAACAGAAGGATGTTCCCTTGGCAAATCTCTGCTACCAGCAGTTTCAAGGCCATCAGTGAGCTGGAGTTTGCATCCAGACCGTCACCTTATGATGCAAATACCAAAATACAAAACAACAGCAAATACCAAACTTTAGATTTTTTTTTTTTAAACTCGTAAGTATGCTTTGCATTAAACAACACAAATATGTATCTACAAATGTATATGACATAGATCCCTACGTGTGAGTCATCAGCGTGTTTTGCTGTGCCTCTGTATTTGCAAGGAGGTAGATGGACTGACACTTTGTGGCCATAATTTTGGGGGTTGGACTAGATGATCCTTTGAGGTCCCATCCAACCCTTAGGATTCTGTGATAATAAGTATATAAAGTAATTGTTTTTTCTATCAGCAGGATTTCCTAATTCTTTTTAAAGCTATTTTCACTGCACTCTCTCCTCCCATCCTACTCTGCATTTTATGAGGGGTCTCTCAGTTTCTGTGATCCAATCTTTTTTCTCCTCAGCCCCCTTACCAACAAAGGCATCACACTTATACTCCATACCTTTGTAATGAGGTTAAGGATCAGCTTGCACAGGCAAGCTGCAGTCCCGCAGGCTATTCAACGCTAAGGGCCTAAGCTACACTCTGCTGAAATCATAGTCTTTAAACGGTTCAGTAGGTTTTGACCAACTTCATCAAGCTTAGAGGCAAGGCCCTATAGTAGGCATTGCTATATCTGCCCCAGTGTGCAGCATGTTATGCTCTGTAACTTGCTATTTTTGCAATACAGCACATTTTTTTTTCTATCATTTGAAATGTAATTCAGTCCTACTATTTCTCCTGTGTCCTGCTATGAAAAGAGTATCAAGTATTCCTAGACTCAGAAGTGCTAGGGCTTATAAAAAAAGGCATTATATTCAATCTCAATGTTTATATAAATGGGAAAAGCATTGTTTACGAAACAGAAGGTAAAGACCATATAATTTGAAATGTGTGGGGTGCTTTTTTTCTTGCTAAGCAGTGTAGTTTGGTGAAGGTAAAGACTCTAGCTGGTGCAAATGAATGGACAAGCACAGCTTTGATATGTGTTTCTGGTTTACCAAAATGACTAAACTTAAACCTATACTTTTAGTTTTGATTTGTTTCACTTTTTTTACTTTTTTATTAATGGTAGAAAAATATGGTAGTTCATAAGGCAAGCAAGAGCCAGGCCGCCAAAATTCTGGATTTATGAACTTCCCTATATTTATTCCACCAAAGAACAAAAAAAAAGAAGTGTCCGGATCTGAGCCTCTTTGGCTAGCTGGTGCCAGCAGCGTGGCTGGGAGCTGCAGGGAGGCATCTCGGCCGGTGTCCGAGTGGCGCCTTGCTGCCCGCTGTCCTTTGCTCCTAATGACAGAAAGCTTTGATCCGGCCGTATCTTTGCTTCTAGAGGGAATTGTAAAGCCTTCTCTTAGGGATATTTCTGCTCCCAGGACCCTTGTGCTGCCCCGGCTGTCCTAGCAGCTGCCCAACGAGCTGTTCTGCCTTTCACATCCTCTTCCTCTGCTTACACAGTCTACAGATAGCATTTCTTTCTTGGTTTTTTTTTTTTTTTAATCGCAGAAAGGCCTCCCTGCCTAATCTAATTCCCGCTCCTTTGTCACAAGCAGATGTCACTTTTACATCTGTGCGTCTGCTCAAGCGCCCTGTCTCCTCCAGCTCAGCAGATGTTGCCGCAGCCGAGGCAGCAGCGGCCGCCTGGGAAGAGCAAAGCGCAGATCCCTCTGCTGGCGGCCGCCCGAACGCCACCGCATCTTCATCATTCTTGGTGGTGGTGTTATTATTATCATCATCATTATTGAAAATGCCCCGTCCCAACTGGTTACGCAGCAGCGGACCAGCCAAAAGCGCATGCAGCCACCTGGCATCCGAGTTAGCGCGGAGAGGCGCGGAGGAGGGGAGAAGGAGGACAGGAGTGAGGGAAGCCGCCCGCTGCGCGCTGGGCCCTCTCAGCTGGGGGACGTCGTAATGGGCAACCCCGGCGCCCGCTTGTTTCCGCGCAAGGCCGCGGAGCGCAGCCTGCGCAGCACTGGGAGCGAGGCAGCAGAAAAGGCAAAAGGGGGATTTTTCTTCCTGCTTCCCCAGGGTGGCAGGGAGCCCAAGGATGCTGCAAAAGCAGAGACGTGTCCCCGCAGCCCCACGCATTGACCGGGGGTGAGCCAACACGTGTCACCGGCCCCTCCAGCCCCATTACCTGGGCAGTGAGGGGCCGGGCCGTCCCGGTGTCCCTTCCCGCCCGGGCTCCCTCAAATAAAGCACTATTAAGGAGACCCTCGCCATTATTTAATGGGTTATTCAGGCGGGTGGGACGGCGCTTCCCCGGGGGACCGCGGAGCAGAGGGAGCGGGGCCGGGCCCGGAGGCGCTTTCCCACGGCCAGGGCGGGCGCACAAAGGCGCGCTGTGCTCCGCGGTGCCCCCCAGGGCTCCTCTGCCTTCGAGCGTTCCTCCGGCGGCCTGGGGCCCTGTCCCTGACAGAGAGGAAAGAAGAGCAGCTTTACACTCTCGGTGCGGTTTTCTTAGGCAACTGCTGGCAGGCCAGCATCAGCACCAGCACCCGCACCCCGCGCGTCCTCTGCACCCCGCGGTGCCCCTCTGGGCCGGAGCTTGCGACAGAGACAAAAGGACTTTTCTGGAAGGGGTGAAGAAAAAAAAAAAAAAATGGGAGAAGGGGGAGTGAAGCAACCGGGAGACTCTAATTCCATTTGCGTCGCCTGGAAATCAGAAGGGGTTTTTCCACACTTCGCCTTGATTTGATTATTCCTTGGAGATGGTTTCTCTGCCCCCAGCCAGACGCGTGGGGGAAGGCCGCTGAGGCAGTTGGCCTATAGTGGGAATAATCGAATTACCCATTTGCTACAACTTTTTCGGCAGAGCCGTTCGCGTGTACAAAGAATAACTGGAGCACCAGACCCGGGGAGGGGGGGCCTGCGGGCTGGTGACACCCATCCCGGGACGGGGCGGGGGTACAGAGCCAGCCCTGGGCACTGCGGAGCCGCAGGCACCGGGGCACCGGTGGGGAGTCCCGAGGCAGGTGCCAGGGTGGGCACCACCGCTGCCGCGCGGCCTTACAGCCCCGACGGCGGCCCCGTTTCCGCGGCCGCGGAAGGCAGCGCGGTACCGCTGCGGGGAAAGAAGCGCATCACAGAAAGTGTCCCCCCAGCCCCTTACCCCCGAGGAAACGCACTCGGGGTTTTTCAGTTGGCTTTTGTTGGTTTTTTGGTTTTTGTTTTTTAAATGCCCTGTGTTGTCTGAGAGGGAGGAGGCGCCCCCCTGCCCCAAACGCGTATTCATATTCATGAGAGCTCGGGTAAATAAAGACAAATCCCCGCTGTAGTAACACTTAGATTCACATCATTCTTTGGTGCCCTTTAGATTTGGGGGACGGAAGACAGATGTTAGCAGCGCTTTTCTCCTCTTGTCTGGTGGCCATAAAGGGAGGACCATTTAGAGCTTGCAATTTGTTTCCACCCTCGCACTAAAACCATGTTCACATTTATTTTCATTTCGCCGGTGCACAAAAAGTGTCCACGGGCCACCAAAGGCCGTTCTTTATCAAATACACATTGTACAACATGCAACCGCAATAAAACTATCAGACCCTGCCATAAAACTATCACCCGGATCCTCAGCGGCTCAAGAATCTTCTGCTTTGGTTTATTGCCCACCGGTAACTCATAGTGACATGCCCCCCAAAATAAAACCGCTGTCCTTGGTGTAATTAAGTACCGCTTCAGAGCATTTTTAATGTCTAATGAAGCCGTGCGAAGCACGGGAACCGGAATGTTCCCCGTGCTCAACCACTAGCTTTGAATTAAAGTACTTAGCTTGGCAAATACTCTGCGAGCTTAAATGCCCCTATAAAGGCTTTATGAGTTTGTTACTTTAATTGCCGACTTGTTACCGAGCACATAAAGGGGGTAATAAATGTAATAAAACTAATTATCCACACATTTAAATCATATAAAATATCCGCTGTTTGTTTACACAACAGCGAGGTTCCGCTCAGCATTTCCTACGCTGGCCACCGAGAGAAGAGATTTAATGAAATACGACTAACGAAATGAAAATTACATCATCGGCAGGAAAAGTCCGCGAAAAGCCCTGGCCTCCCCTGCCCCTCTCCGCGGGCGGCGGGGGCGCGGAGCCTGCGCGGGTGCGGAGCAGCCCGCGGCAAGAGAGGGTGGCAGAGAAAAACGCTGGAGCCAAAGGCGATCTTTCTTCGCCGGCTCCGGGAATTCTGCCTGTGGCACATCGCGTTTTAAACACAGGTTTCTCGAAGCCCCCCCGTCCCAGCTGTATGTTTTAAGGGTGGACTGGGTTTGTATCTCCCCCTCTGTGCTGTCTCCCTCCCGCAGAAGAAAAACTAAGTGCAAAGCTAACTAACTAGGTGCATCGTAGCACATACACAAACCCCCACCCCCAATATATCCTTCTCGCTTAGCTTTTTCCATTCCAATATAAGCGATAATAACGATCAATAACAATAACGACAATTTAATCCAAGCCTTACGTGTGGGCGAACAAATAAAACCCGGGACACCGATCCCAACGAACGCATCTGTTTAAGCATCCAGATATTTTGCATTCAAGGGCTTTATTCGTTACCTTGTGCTACGAAAATAAAATACATAATAAAAAAATCCCAGCAACTACAGTGTCGGTCCAGAGAGCCTGGGAAAGAACACGAACAGCGAAACTCGGCACTCCAGCATTTGAGAAGAAATGCGATTTAGAGGTTGTTGGATTTCCCCCCTGAACCAGGTGTACGTTAAAGAAACACGCTCCTTCCTCCCATTAAATAAATAATAGTAATAATAATAAAAAGCAGCAACCCACTGGCCCACTTACTCTATTTTACAGGGTGCCTGAGTCTGCTAATGTCCCAGTCCTTTATAGCATTTCATGCACTTCGGGGGGTAGACTTGTTGTTAAATTGAGCATGTAACGCTCTTACAAAACAGGTTTATCGATGACATCAAGGTTTCTCTCCCTAACCGAGCGCGCACACAGAATAAAAAAAAAAAAAAAAAAGAAAAAAAACAA
>NDXB01005561.1:0-14820 GCA_002631895.1 Agapornis roseicollis | reverse complement strand
GGACACCACTTGTCACTGGCCTCCAGCTGGACACTGAGCCATTGACCACAATTCTTTGCGTGCAGCCATCCAGCCGGTTCTTTATCCACGGAGTGCCCCACCTATCAAATTGATGTCTCTCCAATTTATAGACAAGGATGTCATGTGGGACAGTGTCAAACGCTTTGCATAAAAGCAACTGAGACTATATGGGTGACAGAGACTGCAAGGCATTTGACATGCTTCAAATGCCAAGTGCTTCCTTGGAGGGTGACTTGCTCAGAGCTCACTGGTGTCCCACACATAGCATCTCCCATTTCTTTAGGAACAGCCCCTGGTACACCTGTGGTGTATGTACAGCTGATGGTACAGCAGTATGTATTGCAACCAGTCCTGGAGCTGCTGTACTGCTGCCATGGAGAAGACTTTGACAAAATAACTCAGATGTGTAATATAAGACACTGAATATCCCTGGTACACAGCCTTCAGTAGACTATGAGCACTGGCCTGAACAGATTTTCTTTCGTATGAACATCCTATAATTTTCTCCCAATCTTTCATGGCTGACTGCTGCATTAATATAAGCCAGTTTTATAAATTCCTTAAAATAGCTGTCTTCATCCTGTTTTCTTCCTGAGAACTAATCCGTTCAATCCACAGCTAATCCTATCTATATAAATTTCAAGCTTTTCATGGCATGGATGCTGGCTTTCTTTGTGCAATGTAGAGGCTGGCCAGGCTTTAAGAGCTCACTGTAACACAGATATGCAACAATTGGCAGCCAAAAGACAGCAATATGCAATTTAGCTCTAAGTGCCAAGACAGGGAATTTTAGATAGTGACAAATGCCTGTTTTCATCCATAGTGAAATCAGGAAAGCTGCCTAATGTGTCTAAAGAAACCACCACAGGCAGTCCACAGCCAGCCGTCTGCCAGCATCATTGGAAGATTGCAAGAAACATGTTACACTTGGCCAGACACGTCTCACCAGGTCTGACGCTTTTGGCACGGGACAGTTTCTGACCTTGGTGGACGGCAGCAGAGAGTGAAAGGAGCCCTTCCTCCCCTATCAGATCCTGCACTGGCACTAGAGCCCTACTTCTCCTGCCTTCAGCAGAGAAAGGTGCCTGTGCCACGCAACTGCACTCTGATTTCCACTGTGGAGCTTAATGTACATTTATCTCTGCTTGCTCTTCTCTATGCTTGTCACTTGCTGCACTGAATTTGATGCTAGAAAACCCAAGTGAATTTTAGCAGTACCCTTGATGCATGCAGAATCTTTGCTGGAACAGGGCCAGTAAGGAAACCTAGGACTAAACACCTTCACTCTGTTTATTGCAATTTAGCAGAGAGGCACCAAAGTTCTCATGACAAGTAGGAGTCAGCTCTGATCTGCAGGGCAGCCTGAAGTAGCACCTACACCTACAAAGCACTCAGACAGCAGCCTGGCTCTGCTGCTTTGGTAATACAGGAACCAGATCTACAGCCGTTACTTCTCAGGTGCTCTGGATGCAGTTTAAAATTTCATCAGGATGAGACTTAAGGATGTACTATATAACACAGAATATATTTTATCTTATTGACAGAAGCTTGTCAGACTTAATAGAAATTCAGCTCCAGCTTGGTAGAGCAGACACAGATACACAGTGACAGAGCAGTTTTCACATCATTTGCAGTACTTACTGTTTAGGCAGTAACTTCCACACTCTGCAGTGAGTCAGCACAAAACAAAACAAGAACATTGTCATTTGATTTTTCTATGGCATAAAAATGTCCCTTTGTCCAATTTCATGCCCACATTTCTGCAAATATGTGATCCTCACTTCACATTTGCATGAACAACCATAACCACTTCTGAAGGTAGCATGTTTTGCCTCAAGTATTTATATCTGCCTGCTCAAAATACACAAAGGTGCAGACAGGTAGGACCAGCACCAAACTCCTCTGCTAATCCTAGTTTTCAAATTCCAGTGATTCACCTTGGTTTACCCAGGGATCAATTCTAACCAGAGGAAAGCAGAAGTTTAGCAGTTTGCTGTGCTACTCGATCTTACAATTAAATATAAAAATATCTTGAACACTCCCCACATCTTGAATAGAAAATATAAACCACAGTAATACGAGCAAATATTCTATTGAATCCTCAGCTAACAATCCACTACAATATCAATCAATATTTCATATACCTCATACCAGCATCATTTTAATTGAGTTTTATAACTGCCATGTGTAATTTTGGAGAATTACGTGCAATCCCTCACAAACTCTTTTGTTTTTTTCCAGGATATGGGGTTATAGCAGTCCACCAGCCTCTCACACACCAGCCAAATGCACTAACCAAAACCCTGTTCTGAAATAGAAATAGAAGAGGACATACACACGCATCCTGTCTTAGCTGTGCTACTGAACAGACAGAGGTGAGAATCCTGAGAAATTTGCTCCAGATTCATCAAGGCTGTTGTGTTCTGAGGTTCAGGAGGGGGCCCCATGTTCTCTGCATATCCATCAGCAAAAACCTGGATTTTCAGTGGCAGCTGAGGCTGCACAAGTGGAGAGGGGTTGAGAGGCACCTGAACAACAGCCACAGGGAGCAGGAATATAAGACAGGTGACTTCTGGTTTTGGACACACTTGAAAGTCAATAAAAGTTGGATTCACATAGGAAGCAACACCCAGGATCCAAAGGCACAAGGCACTTCAGATTGCCTCTGGAAGCCTGGACACCCATTCAGGGGACAACAGGGAGGAGAGCCTGGGCAGCAGCACTGGCAGCTCAGCACACTGCTCTCAGTGCATAGCACAGGTCAGAAACAGAGCAGCTGTGAGAAGCAGTGCACGGGAGTTCATCAAACACGCAGGCAGTCACATACCCAAGCTGCAAACTGTTTGCTCTCCCTTACTCCCTTGGAGACCCCATACTGCTGCAGATACCACCTTGAATGGAGGAGCTTAGCATCCTGCATATGCCTAAAAAGCCAAAATTGCAATCCTTCCTCTTCCCCACAGAGAAGCCAGGATAAATGACGTTGCTCCAGCTATTAGTTAGACCACAGTAACGTAAGTGAAGGGATTTCTTGCATTGTATTTTAATAAAGTGCTTTTGTTCTAAGATACTCTTAATCACAATTTAACCAAAACCACTACTTTAAACTTTGAAGTTTGTGCCTGTGAGAAATGAAGGAGTGGGTGAAGACAATAATGTCACTTAGTTCTTTTGAACTTAGTTTGCTGTTGCATTCTAAAACCTTCCCTCGGGAATTTTTCAAGATCAAGCCTGACAGAAGGGAAACATCTCCATCTAGTGGAATAACTCAAAGCACATTTTCTTTTAACGCATGTAATCTGAACACTTTCCTGAATCTGGGGTTTGAACTACTACAGTGACTCTGATGAAAGAAGAATTATGTGCATCTGGGCAGGTTTTCCTCCTTGGTGGTCCCTACCACCATATCAAGGTAGGGTATGTGCAGAAGATGAAATTACCATCAGTGTAGTCAGTGTCTAAAAAAAGAACTAGACCTTTCTGTATATGGGAACAGCGTTTGTTGTGAGCCCTAGGGAGGATAAAATTACAAGGTTTATCGATGTTCATGCTTCAGGATGTAATACAATCAGTGGCTTGAGAACATTGGCCAGAATTCCCCCTTTGTATAGAACTGAATATTTAGGGAGGTATATGAAGTGTTCAGTATTGGCTATCATGAGCAACCAGATACCAGGCTGCTATCTACAGCTCATAGCTCTGTGCTCAGATAACAGTTACCATGTTCCTAAATAACAAAATGAATTCTTCTCTGGGTACATGGAATGTGCATGGATGCAAAGGGAGGTCTGGCTTCCAAGTTTTCTATTTCAAGGGATGTGCACAACAGCAGTTGTAGGTGCTAAATCTGTCTTATTTTGCAATCAGCTCCGATCTCTGGATTGAAACACTGTCTTTGTTACCTTTTTGGCAATGTTGACCATCGAAGCCCAGGGGACAGTCACATTCATAGCTGTCCTTCCTGGGAATGCAAGTGCCTCCATTTACACATGGTGAGCTCACACAGGGGTGGGCAGCATTCGCTAGGTTGATTCCAAAGCTGAAATCCTGTTTCACATCAATTGTCCGGTCATTCAAGATAATCTATTTGTTTAAAACAAAACAGAACAAAACAAAACAAAACAAAAAACCCACAAAAATTATGAAGAAAATAAAAAAGAAGGAAAACGCACACTAAAAACTTCTGAATTCTCAGTATTGTACTGCTCATTAGAAGACTTCTCCAAAACACTTCAGAGAAATGTCACCCTCAAAACTTAGTGAAAACCCTGTTTCTAGTAATATGTGTTTTTTTCAGTCACAGATGTCCAAATCATTCTGTTGTTCACCCAGGCCCACTGGAGATTAATATATTTTGTGTTTTGTGACAACAAAGACAAAAGGCAACCCACATATGGGGTGAAACTGTGTGTGGCAGGACAGTAAAATCATATAAGCATGCTGAGGAAAAGCATTTCTGAGATCAGGAAACCCCCAGGAGACAAGTGTTGACAACAGAAATGCTAAGCAGAACAGCTTGTTTTTCACATTTTCTATGGCTTTCTAGTATCATATCTTGCTTGAAAGAAGCCAAAGTTAAGATGGATTAAAACTTAGTTAATGATTTCACAAAACCGTTTGTATATAAACTGAAGATAATTGTTAAATGTTGGGATTTTTCCAATGTGCCAGCAACATATGTTCTGCAATATAAACTGACATTTGTATGATCTCAGCTGATATCTTGGCAGAGAGGTTACATGTGGGTATGGTTCTGATCTTGGCTATATCAAAATAAGAAGTTCATTTCCACAAACAAATAGATTTTAAGGCTGGAAGTTCGAATGGCAATAGTTTCTCCAGCTCCGCATAACTCAGATGATGCATCTTAAAGGGTTCTACTAAGAGGAGGAGTTGGATCAAGCATATATACTCTGTTTGAAACAGCACTAACCAACTCCAACAACAGAAAAACATCCAGTCCTGCTATAAAGATAGACCAGTGAAGACTCCACTACCTTTTCAGCTTGTTTGTAACTTCTGGCTACATTGTTCTATAAGGTTAACAAGCCCCCATTCTTAAAAAATATGTCTCATTTCTTGGCTTAAACCTATCTTCAGCTTCCAGCTATTGTCTCTCATTGTGCCTTTTTCTACATCATTTCAGAGACAGGTACTCAAGGAAATCTCATTAAGAACTAGCAGACCACAATAAAGTCACTTCATAGCCTTTTTCTTTTAGTAAACTAAAGAGATTGTTATCTTAGATCTTTCTATACATGGCATGTTTTCAAATAGTTGGTGGTGTTTGTACCTCTATTTCTATACAGTTCTTCAAAATCCAGCCACCAACACAACAGTCATATAAGAGTCTCCCACTGCCTAAAAGGCAGGCAATACTCTTCTCCAATATCCCATTCATTCAGACCTTTGAGAAGGCAAACCCACCTTGCTAATTATATCACAGAACTAAGGGTTCATATTCAGAATTTCCCAATACTTAAGAATGCCTCTGTAGTCTAGGGTACAACCCCTCACCTTGTAAGAGTGACCTATGTTAACTGCTCCTATACTCCCTATCTCACACTCCAAAATGCACTGTACTTAGTCAAGCCCACTTTTCCAATTATGTTTGTGTGACTGACCTGTTCCCATCACTATTCCACAATGCCCCAGTTTTCTTGAGCTACATGTTCTTTGCTAGACAGCTGACAAAGATGGTGAAAAATGTTCGACCAAGTGATGAAACCATTTGCACTGAACTGCAATTACCTTTCTACTCTTGATTACTTTTTATAAGATGCATTACTAGAGTTTTTTATTTGTTGAATAAATCTGATGCATTAATTCACTCATTTAAAACTTTGACAATTCAGTGACAATAATTCAGCGACAATAATTCAGCTTTATCTGAATAATTTTAAGTATACCTAAGGAGTGTAAATGGTAGTTCAGTTTGAACTTTCTTCTGATTACTTATTAGGACTTATCATGATTTCACAGATTTATTCTCTGGATGAGAACTGCATGCAGGCACAGCTGACGCCACCAAATAGCATCCCTAACATCTGTCAACAGTGAAAAAGTAAAACTGTAAGAGAGAAAGGCAGTGAGGTGTGTAGCTGCCGTGGGGTATAAGAATAGGTTAGATGGATTGGGATCCACTTCAATTTGAAAATCTTATAAAGTTTAACAAGGGCAAGTGCAAGGTCCTGCACCTGGGTCAGGGCAATCCCAAGCACAAATATGGGCTGGGCAGAGAATGGATTGAGACCAGCTCCACGGAGAAGGGCTTGGGGGTGTTGATTGATGAGAAACTTAACATGAGCTAGCTTCAGTGTGCACTCACAGACCAAAAACCAACTCTATCCTGGGCTGCATCAAAAGGAGCATGACCTTGGTCATGCATGGTCAGGGGAGGATGCTATGAAGACTCTAATCTTGACATGGCTTTGTGCATCATTCTGAACTCGATCACAGAATCATNACTGGTGTTGGGGAGACCCACAGACAGCAGTGGGCTAAAGCAACCCAGACCCTTTAGGGTGCTTTATTTCTTTCTGGGGACTGAGATGTCAGAGATCTGCAGTGTGTAGGACACATCTGAGGAAAAGAAAGAAAAATGGGAAAGAAGTAAATTACACTTGTGGGCAAAAGGGGAGGATGGACAGGTTCTGACATGATAAAAATCAGATTTAATATAAAAAGTAGTCAGCAGAAGCTTCAACGGAAGGGAAGAAATGGATAATAAAAAAGCTAATGCAAAACACAGTTATAAGCAGTTTTGTTTCTCAGTAGAGGTTTTAGGCCACTTCTATTTTATATATGATCAATAACCAGATTGAAAGAAAAACCACTTGATGAGCTCCTATTCTAGCTGAGTTTGGTAACAAGCTGTGCTAATGTCACCCTGCGATTTCCAGGGATACATCTCACGAAGAGAGGGATGCATGCTTTCCCTGCTGAGCATACTTGCCTCCCATGAGGTAATGAGCTATAAATATGAATTATATATTCCCTGCAAAATGTCTGCACCTCCTCCAAATAGAAAAAGTAGGCATACACTGTCCATACTCCATTGCTTATGCCAGCCCACAAAATACTCACTGGGGAATTTCAAAACGCAGACATTAAAGAACAATAGTCTTAACCCAAATGGCATGGGTTTAATAGAATGTCTGTCACAGACTCAGAGTAGCCCTGTGTGACTTTGGCAACCTGCCTTGAGCTGTGCCAAGTTGGCACTGTCACCTTTAATACAATAATTTTTGTGTGCATCGTCCTGCAAGAGCCAAGTTGCTAACAGTTCAACTCCTAAGAGATGTGAGAGTGTGGAGCTGCAGTGATTCACATCTGACCAGCATCCAAACGTGCCAGCCAGCACCTTTAGTGGCAGGGCAGCTCCAAAATACCTCCCATGAAGCATGGCCACTTACCGAACAGCCTTGACTCTGTGCCACCGGCCATCGCTGAAAGAGCCATTCACCATGATGGAGGCAATGCCACTGCCCAAATTGTAGCTACAGTTAAAGAGAAAATGTAAAGTTTACTGCCTCCCATGTGAACAGCAGCTGCTGCCAGGTTGCTCAGATGTTCTTACTCTGTGCCCCACTTGCTCAGCCCCCCAAGCTCCCCTCATGGCTCAGACCCCATGGTTCAGAGCCATTCATGAAGCAACAGGCAAAACTCACTCCTATCCAAGTCAGAGAGGGTACTACTGTCCCATGGGAGCAAGAAGGGGGTCTCTGAGTGGCAGCTCGTCCCCAAACCAGGAGGTTATGAAAGTCAGTGACCTACAGACCTTTGGCCTAATTTGAGAAAATAGTGGGAGTTTGCAAATACAGTTATTAAATAAATTATTACAAGAGCAAATAAGCAGACAACCTATAATGGATCTACCTGGGTTGGATCACCTGTGTTGGAGCAATCCCAGGCACAGCTACAGGTTGGGGAAAGAGATGATTCAGAGCAGCTCTGTGGAGAAGGACTTGGGGGCAGTGGTAGATGAGAAAATGAACATGAGCCGACAAGTGCGCTTGCAGCCCAGAAAGCCAACTGTATCCTGGGCTGCATCAAAAGGAGCGTGACCAGCAGGTCCAAGGAGGTGATCCTGCCCCTCTACTCTCGTGAGACCTCACCTGGAGTATTGTGTGCTGTTCTGGTGTCCTCAACATAAAAAGGACATGGGGCTGTTGGAACAAGTCCAGAGGAGGGCCATGAGGTTGATCAGGGGACTGGAGCATTTCCCATATGAAGACAGGCTGAGAGAGTTGGGACATTTTAGCCTGGAGAAGGGAAGGCTGCTTGGAAACCTCATAGCAGCCTTCCAGTATCTGAAGGGGGCCTATAAGGATGCTGGGGAGACACTGTTCATTAGGGACTGTAGTGACAGGACAAGGGGTAATGGGTTAAAACTTAAACAGGGGAGGTTTAGATTGGATATAAAGAAGAAATTTTTTAGGTGAGGCACTGGAATGTGTTGCCCAAGGAAGTTGTGAATGCTCCATCCCTGGAAGTGTTTAAGGCCAGGATGGACAGAACCTTGGGTGGCATGGGTTAGTGTGAGGTGTCCCTGCTTATGGCAGGGGGGTTGGAAATAGATGATCTTAAGGTCATTTCCAACCATAACTTGAGATGTGTGATGTTAGAAAAGACAACGTGTAATAAGCAAACTCAGAGATAATCATGAAGTTGCAGCTCAGATTATTTCTTTGGGTCTGCTGGTACTAAAATTACTCAGCAGATGCAATGTCCCTATCATATTTACCCTTAGGCATCTTAATTTCTGGGTCCCAGAAATTTGCACCAAACTTCATGAAGGGGAAGGAGATGCTACAGCACAGTGAGCTCTTGGGTGCTCAGCTGCCTAAATAAGCAGGGTCAATTAGCCTGAGCCAGCCACTGCTGGCCTTCAGCCAGTACCAAACTAGAGATATTAAAGCAAACATCATTGTCTGTTCAAACAAGGCTGAACCTGGAATTAAGTTCATTGCCAGGGTTAGGTACATGAGAGCAGCATGTTAGTTCATGAACAAAATGGTCGTAAGCTTGCTTCCTCTTCAGACAGCAAGTATCTCCTTTTACCCAGGATGCAGATACCAGTCTAGATCAAGAGCTACAGAATGTTTGGGTGTTCAGGATTGTATCTAAATGTTAGACCTTTGGTAACAAAAATTAGATTAATATCCCTAATGGAAGGAGATCCCCTACAGTAGTGATATAACCTTATACAGACGCAGGGAACAACAGAAAGGATTTACAGCAGCACTTACAGTGTACAGAGAACCTACTCTGCTAGGCCATATTAAAAGGGAGAGAAAAGGTATGTTTTGAATTTGAAACTGTACCAGAACACAGACATATGATTTTGGGCTGAGGAAAATGCTTCCGACCAATTCAAAGCACTGATATTCTCCTCACCTCACCTCTCAAAAGGTGGAAAGGTAGCATGAAGATCACTCACTCTGAAATAAGATGATACTTTTTTTCTGCATTTGTCCTTTCAGCAACTTCTTCAGTGCTTCCTTTCAGTATGCAGGGATAGTTCATTAGGGTTTTAATTTGGGATCTTAATTTTTCACCTGCCTACATGTGTATGGAAGGTGCAGTTATTTCAATATAATTCAGCTGTTTCAGTCTAAAACTTTTGTGTATCTTCATCTCTGGGGGATGGCAATAACCCTAATACAAATGCACTGTGCCTAGAAAAAAGACACAATGGAGTGGCCACTTTACATATGCTGGATGCATTCTCAAAGACATTTAAAAAAATGCACAGTTTCTGCAAAATCAGGTCCTTGTTTATAAAACAATGAGGAAACTTAGCGTTTTTGCAAAGTTAACCACAGAAAATCTTTTAAAACTTAATTTAAACAGAAATGTGTGACCTGTCTGCATGGCCCATGGTACCAAAAAACAACCAGGTAAGTCATGTAAAAGACAGCTTCAAATTAGCTTAAATGATTAACCAACAATGTCTCACAACAATCCATAATAATGATGGCATTTTTAGTTGGTTATTTCAATATTTTTCTTCATCATGGCTTGACTTCACAAACAAAGATTAGGGAAGGGCTTTTAACCATGCTTACTACAAGCGCACTGATGACTAAAAAGGCCAATGTGGGATAGGCAAAAAGCACATTGAAAGGTCTCCTTGGGGGGTACAGGCAGGGTGTGATTCTTTTTATGTTGTCTTTTCTCCTCGAGACTAATTCTGTGTTAGTTCTCAATGGAGGCAACAGTGCTATGGAGTGACCAATGTCCTGAACCACCTGAATGCAGGGTTGGGTCTGCGGCTTCCAGTGCAGCGTATCACCTGCCATTTTATCCCTCACCTGTCACTACAGGGCTTTGAAGTATGGGTAAGCCCTTCTGGGCTGCGCAGTGGGTTTTTTAGGTGAGGCATAGCGTGAGGGGAACTGGCCCCACTCTTTACACTTGAGGTTTATCTGCCAGGGCCTAGTGAGCTTGGACAGTGACAGCAAAGTCCTCCAGTCGTAGGTTTGGTTAGAGTATCCTTCTCTTAGAGGGAAGGCCTTACAGGGCTATACAAGCTCCATCTGCCCGGGTTTGAAGTTAGAGTTGTCATCTCCTAGAATGGTTGCCCAAAGGCTAGTGAGCCCATCCTGCCTATGAACACACTTTGTCTGACCCTTCATTTGAGACCTGTTTGGCATGGGAGACCCTACCGGAGGCATAAGCCACTACCAGCATAGCTCCCAACCTCACAAGGGCACACAAGCTCTTTCCCCATGACAAAGGGGTGTCCATGAAAGAGAGTATTTGTCTTACACAACCTAAAAGTGGATCATGAGGAAAGACAGGGCTTTCAAAAGGCAGGAGTCCCAGAAAAGCACTATATAAAAAGTTACAGTCTGCCTAAGTTTCTGCAAGGGAGAAAGCGATTCTGGACAGAGAACA
This sequence comes from Agapornis roseicollis, assembly GCA_002631895.1. Classification (NCBI taxonomy): domain Eukaryota; kingdom Metazoa; phylum Chordata; class Aves; order Psittaciformes; family Psittacidae; genus Agapornis; species Agapornis roseicollis. The sequence continues at coordinate 3,897 of NDXB01005561.1, read as the reverse complement.
CAAGTTTGGCCCAACATTTCTGAACACTCCCCAGTTTCATCTTTTGGACAGTATTATTATTTGTTCCTTAAGGAAGGAATAATATAGAGATTCTGTAGATGGTGACAGTAACAAAGCCTGGTGATAGCTGGGTTTGTGTCATGGGTTTGGATATCTGGGGGTTTGAGAAGGTGGAAGACCTGCTCCCATGTGCATTCTCTGGTGCAGGGTGAGCCTGCAGTGATTATGGATGTTAGCATGGTTTTTCATTGACTCCTACTCTCTCTGTAAACTGTATACCTGATCTGCTTAACTGAGATGGCAAGAGCTTCAAGAGGCATGGAGGAGAACTGGCAGTACTTGTATACTCATAAGGTGACTTTAAGAAAATCACTTTAAGAAATGGTTGTTTTAAAAATTGTGAGGGAGAAGAAGATGGATGGGGCAGGAATGAGGCAAAGCTGGCAGCACATTACCTCTTCAACTCACATCCTTCCCCAGATAATAATGATACCCATCACTGAACAGAACCCTGAGGATATAATTGTCACACACTGTACCAAAAGAAAAGTAGATATGTTGTGGCAATTCCTTTGAGCCCTTAGTGTATTGTGTGCAACTCAAATAAGGAGAAAAAGTTTACCTAAATATTAATACTCCATCTTGAAGGCCTAGGGAAATGAAATCACTGTTAGGTCGCATGGGACTGTCTCCCCTCCACATCAAAAGACCATCCTTCATTGTGGTTTTAAACCTCATGAACACGTTTGTTCTTGATCCTGATACCCTGTTTAATGTAGAAGAAAGAAATAATAGTAAGATATTGAAATGGGATTGTCTTCTTTCAAAAAAACCCATAAAAGATGTATTTCTTCTTCAGTGGTATGGAGGGTTACTGTCTTGCAACTTGCCTACATGCTGATAAGTGATGGATGCTGGTTCACACCCCCATTTCCAATATTTTAGAGTGGGAAAGTTAAACTTGTTCCTCCAAAAGCCCAAACACAATAGATACTTCATTAATTCACACAACTAAGACACAAATAGGAAAAAATCCTTTTTCTCCCAAGCCTAGTGAGAAATTCAATCCATCAAGCAAATTCTGAGAACATTCAGTAGATTGGTGCACTCAAAAGCCAGTTGAAGAAGGCCAGTTGAAGAAGGAGGGCAAATCGGAAAGTCCTAGTAGGTGAAGACGTACCAAGCTACAGGTGAGGACATCTATGAAGCTTTCTCTAGCCAAAGGCTGAAATACAGATGGAGGAATTTTTTGAAACAATCCCAAATTTGCTGGAAATTAGGCATCTTCTAAGGTACAGAGCAGCCAAAAGGAGATTTAGGTACCTAAAGTTTGGTCTAAAGCAGGAGTTAAAATCACAGAATCCTAAGGGTTGGAAGGGACCTCGAAAGATCATCTAGTCCAGCCCCCCTGCGAGAGCAGGGTAACCTAAATTACATCACACAGGGACTTGTCCAGCCAGGCCTTGAATATCTCCAACGTAGGAGACTCCACAACCCCCTGGCAACCTCTTCCAGTGCTCTGTCACTCTCACAGGAAAGAAGTTTTTCCTGATGCTCACATGGAACCTCCTATGCCCCAGTTTACACCCATTGCCCCTTGTCCTATCACTGGACATCACTGAAAAGAACCTAGCTCCATCATCCTGACACTCACCCTTTACATATTTGTCAACACTGAGGAGGTCACCCCTCAGTCTCCTCCAAGCTAAAGAGACCCAGCTCTGTGCTGGACTCTTTCAAGCAATTCCCTGTCCTTCTTGAAGTGAGGGGCCCAGAACTGGACACAATATTCCAGATGCAGCCTCAACAAGGCAGAGTAGAGGGGGAGGAGAACCTCTCTTGACCTACTAACCACACCCTTTCTAATGCACCCTAGGGTGCCATTGGCCTTCTTGGCCACAAGGCCACATTGCTGGCTCATGGTCATCCTCCCACCCACCAGGACCCCCAGGTCCCTTTCCCCTTCACTACTTTCCAGCAGGTCAGCCCCCAACCTGTACTGGTCCATGGGGTTGTTCTTCCCCAGATGCAAGACTCTACACTTGCCCTTGTTGATTTTCATCAAGTTTCTCCCTGCCCAACTCTCCAGCCAGTCCAGGTCTTGCTGAATGGCGACACAGACTTCTGGTGTGTCAGCCACTCCTCCCAGTTTAGTATCCTTAATCTCTTTACAGATACAGACCCTGGATGTTTGCTCTTTGCTCTCAGAAAGCTCCTATCAGTCATTCTCCATGCCAGACGTACACTGTGCATGCCATGTCTTTACATGTTGTGACATATACTCAGATATGATATCAGAACCATCAATGTATGCATGGAAAATATGCATTTTTCCTGAAATTTAGAAATTTAGAAATATGGAAATTACAGCTTAAAACACGTAATTATACAACACCCTCCCACATGAGCCTCCTAGCATTATAATGCTTAACAAACAGCATATTTATGTTAACAATATATACATTACCTTTTCAGGATATCTGGATTATCATATGTGAGATAACTGCGACCAATAAATTGCGGGATTTCAATTGCTTCTGTAATGGCTGAAAAGTAAATAAGAAGCCAGAGATGACATGGGAAAAAGTCAAAAAACAGAGACAAGATTGTTTTATTAATATATTTCTATACTGGTAAGTACCTGCCAGTGGCACAGAACTGAGCTGAACTTCCACTGGTTTGTAAAAAGGCACCACCAGTTTATTCCTAAATGCTGGGGCAGTAGTTGACATTGTTGAAGCTGCTGACAGCTACTTGGAACATTCATATCATGGGCCTAATATATTGCTCCACCACAACTGTTAACACAGAAAAATAAGAAGTATGGGGGAGACTGAGTGTTTTATTTTATCCCTGTTTCTACATTCAATGTGTTTCTCAAGCAAACTCCTGCCAAGGCTTATGCATGAACTGCCCTTTTTTCTTAGTCTAAGAAACTCCTCCCTGACTACATGGAACACCATATGTAGGAGGCAGCACAGGCAATCTGTGAACTACCTGTTTTCTCCTTTTGTGTGTGTGACTTTGCACATCATGGCTGCTGGATGATCTCTGGGGCACAGATTGGGAGGAGACTGTCTCTTAAGAAGACATAGAGGGTACCCATAATCACTTTCATAGAATAGTTAGGGTTGGAAAGGACCTGAAGATCATCTAGTTCAAATTCCCCTGCCATGGGCAGGGACACCTCACACTAAACTATGTCACCCAAGGCTCTGTCCAACCTGGCCTTGAACACTGCCAGGGATGGAGCATTCGCAACCTCCCTGGCCAACCTATTCCAGCATCTCACCACCCTAACAGGAAAGAACTTCTTCCTTATATCTAACCTGAACTTCACTTGCTTAAGTTTTAACTTGTTACCCCTTGTTCTGTCACCACAGTCCCTAAATGAAGAGTCCTTCCCCAGCATGCCTGTAGGCCCGCTTCAGATACTGGAAGGCTGCTATGAGGTCTCCACACAGTCTTCTCTTCTCCAGGTTGAACAGCCCCAACTTTCTCAACCTGTCTTCACATGACAGGTGCTCCAGTCCCCTGATCAACCTCATGGCCCTCCTCTGGACTTGTTCCAACAGCTCCATGTCCTTTTTATGTTGAGGACACCAGAACTGCATACAATGCTCCAGGTGAGGTCTCACGAGAGCAGAGCAGAGGGGCAGGATCACCTCCTTTGACCTGCTGGTCACGCTCCTTTTGATACAGTCAGGATATAGTTGGCTTTCTGGGCTGCAAACACACACTGAAGCCGGCTCATGGTCATTTTCTCATCAACCAACACCCCCAAGTCCTTCTCCACAGGGCTGCTCTGAATCTCTTCTCTGCAGCTGTGCCTGCGATTGCTCCCACCCAGGTGTAGGACCTTGCACTTGCCATGGTTAAACTTCATGAGGTTGGCAT
>NDXB01005558.1:6765-21213 GCA_002631895.1 Agapornis roseicollis | reverse complement strand
TATTCTTTTTTCCCCCCCCCCCCCCCCCGGTTTCCCAGTCCCATGGGTGGTGGTTTCTCCTTGCGCCTCCCTTTAACAAGCACAGGGGAGCGTGGCCAGCCCCATCAGCTCCAACCTTAGGTTGGTAAACGCCATTTACTCACTAAAGGCGAGCTTCTGGCCATCCCCATGCCTGGTGTTCCCAGTTGGACAAGGCAGTTCCCCCACCTAGCTGAGCTCCGGCTACAGTAGTTACAAAGAACGTCAAGATTTACACACGCATGCACACAAATTGCTCTAAATACCTGATGAAGTTTTGGCAAAGCTGCTTCGTCCCCTCCGGAGGGGAGCAATGGCAGGACCCCACAGCCCCATTGCCGGCAGTGGGGAGCCCTGCCCGGCTCTGCTGACACCCGGGCGAGAGGACCCTCTCCCTCCTCAGTTGTTCTCTATCTGCTCGATGTCAATCTCTCCATCCAGCTGGAAGAGGCTGTCGGTGCCGGTGCCAGCGCCGCGCCATGCTGCAGCATCCTCCTCCTCCTCGCAGGACAGGTCATCCCTGCTGGCCCGGTGCTCCTCGCCCCGCGAGCGCGGCGGCTCCGGAACCGGGGTGCAGGCGGGGGTCCTGCCCGGCATCACCTCCGGGGAGCAGGGGGCTGCAGGCCATGGATGCGGGGCTGGGATGCGGCGGGAGCCGTCCTCGGCCGCGGCGCTAAGGCAGGTGAGGCTGTTGAATGTCTGTCGGTTCTGTGAAGGGAAAGGGGGAACAGGCAGGTGAGATGGTGAGAGGCTGTTCTGGGCTGCTCAACAATGTGAATCTCTCCAACAACACCGTGTATTGCACTAGCAAAGAGTAGCTTACAATCACAGAATGGTTTGGGTTGGAATGGACCTTAAACACCATCTGGTTCCAGCATTCCTCCTGTTCAAAGCCATTCCCCTTGGCCTGTCCCTACAGGCCCTTGTCCCAAGCCCCTCTCCAGGTTCCCTGCAGCCCCTTTAGGCACTGGAGCTGCTCTCAGGTCTCCCCTTCAGGAGCCTTCTCTCCCCCAGGCTGCCCCAGCCCAGCTCTCTCAGCCTGGCTCCAGAGCAGAGCTGCTCCAGCCCTCGCAGCAGCTCCATGGCCTCCTCACCCCTCGCTCCAACAGCTCCACATCCCCCTTGTGCTGGATCAGGGCTGCAGGGGGGTCTCCCCAGAACACAGCAGAGGGGCAGGATCCCCTTCCTTGACTCCTGCTCACGCTCTGGGGGTGCAGCCCAGCACACAGGGGGGTTCTGGACTCAAGCACACACTGAAGCTGGGTCATGGGGAGCTTGTCATTGACCAACAACCCCAAGTCCTTCTCTTCAGGGCTGCAAACTTCAGCCCCATTAAATATCTGGAGCTCATGTACTGCTAAACCCCCTGCTGTGGCTCATGGCTCTCCTCCCTTATTAAAGACCACACGAGGTCAGTTCTTCTGTCCCTCACCTCCCAACAAAGAGGCTCCATGGCTGGTTGCCTCAGCCACAAACTTGATTTAGTTTATGCACTGTCACGACCTCGAAACAGTTCCAAGCTGTGACAGTGCTGGGGAGCTTGCGGGCATGCAGAGCCCTTGTCAGCAGAGCAAACACCACCTCCCGAGATGCTGTCTGACCACAGGCCTGCCTCTTACCAGCCTGGTTTTGAAACAGCAAACAAAACCCTTACTAGTGAGTGCCAATGGAAATAGCGTGCCCAAGCCACTGGTGTGTTTGCAGAGCCTGTGCTCGGAGCAGGAGGAGACCGTGGGCACCTCAGCAGCTTGTGCAAGCCTCTCACAAGAGCCGGTTTGCAAGCGAGTGTCTGGTGGTTCGCTCACTTCACACTTCACGTCTGGGCATGTCCCAGCCAAAGGGCCTGAACGTGAACACAATAAATAAGTGGGGGGAAGCAGCCCCCTCGCTAGCCAAAGCTGTTCACCTGAGCTATGGCCCCTGAAACCACACCAACAAATAGCTGTGACAAGCACAGCAGCATCAGCGCTTCCCTCCTCCTTATGTTTGCCCTCCTGACATAGGGTTTACATGCAGTAAGAAACATGAAGCGTATCTGAAGGATATGAAGTAATGAAGCTTAGGGGGATGTAATGAAGTAATGAAGGTAAGGGATTCCTTACTTTTAAAGATCCCAATCTTGGGGGAGGCTTTTTTAGTGTCATAAAATCCTAGCATGGTTTGTGTTGGAAGGGACCTTAATATAGGTTAGATAGATGTTGTTAAACTAGCACGGATGTTGGGCTGCCTGTGGATGGCAGGAGGGTGTAGGAGAGCTCTTTGGGTCTCCTGCACTCATTTATCCAGGGAAAGGCAAGCCCTGGTTCTGTCTCCATCACACCTCATCTCCAAGAGCCTGGGCCAGACTGAAGCCAGAGTAACCAGAACATCAGTACCCAACAGAGCATTGCTCCATGGAGTGTCATTGCTGCTGCCTGCATCTGCTCCAGCACAACTCAGGACCAAACACACGGCCTGAAGATACAGCCTTGCTCCAAACACCCCCAACAACGTTCCTGAGCAATTTATGCACATCTGCTTGATCTGCTTCTTTTGCTTTCAAATCCAGGTAAGCCAGGACTAAGTCCACCAAAATAACTCACCCCAGGCTGTGAATGAGGCAGAATCACCCATTTGCATCCTCCCTGAGGGATGCAGGTCAAAGCTCCTCCTATTTCACACTCCTAAGAAACCAAAGGTACTAGTGATGAATTCACACCCACTGACCGCATGTCACCAAGAGGCTCTGGACACTAAATAACACACTATGGTGAAATGAGTCCTTGCAGGAGATGATACACAACCTGCTGTAACTGAAAGGAGAAGTTCTTGGTGCCCAAGGATGAGCTGGCCATTGCTCAAGCTGGTGGGGTAAGTTTCCCATGGCCTTTAGTCCCTGAAACCTTCCAAAAGCCACAAGCCCACGTGAAAAGAACGGGCATTTGTCCTTTCCAAATGCAACTGCCCCCACGTCATCCCGTTAAACACAAGCCTTGCCTCTCCATGCCGCCCGTCTTCCAGGTGCTGAATGCCTAACAGCTTCCAGCAGAGATCTGCACATTGTGGTTAATGGGCAACCTGTAATTATCACTGCAGGGGGAGAAGGCCTGAGGACATAGCAGAAGCATTTTCTAAGTGCTCAGAAAACATCTGCAAGCATATTTCCAACCCTGATTCAGGCACTTGAAAGCCCAAGCCTCCTGAAAGTCAACAGCCCTCTCAGAAGTGCAAATCCCATCTACAAACAAAACCCTGGCACTTCTGAGAACCTTCATTTTCCTCCTACTAATGGAGCTCATCTCCCAGCCCCGGCGCCTCCCTGGGCTTGGTACCCAGGCACAAGCATGCCAGGATGCTCCACAGCACTTCAGAGAAGGAGATGGGTGATGTCCATAATGAGGAATGAAGGAGGGTGCAACCTAGAGACCAACAAAACAGGCTCACGGCACGCTCTTCCCATCCAAACAGAAAGTGTTTCCAAGCTTGGACACGTCTTGGAGAACAGCCATGAAGGTACTTGACTTCCAGGGATATTTTGCATTTTATTGCACTTTGGCAAGATAACCAAGCCAACATTTTCCTTGCTCAAATCCACACACGCTGCAACCCAGTATCTTCCACATGCAGCCCTGAGTCACAGAATCATTAGGGCTGGAAGGGACCTTTGGAGATCATCTAGTCCAAGACCTGGAGTCATTCCAGGTAGCACTTCTACCTTCCCTTGAAAGAGGATGGCAAAACCCTTCCCATGGTCCCATTGCTCCCAGTGCTGCAGCTCCCAGAGGAAGGCCACGTGCGGAGCCGGGCGGAGGCGCTCCCTGTGACGCAGGTTTGACAGTGATCAGCTTGGAAAAGCAAGTTTCCACAGGCACTGGCTGTGGCAAGATCCTAGGGCTCGCCTTCCTGCTGTGGGGAATTGCAATGGTGCCTGGATGAACGCGCTGGGGAATGGGACCCCCAATGCACTAGCATTGCCTGTGCTGGCTGTGGATCAGCCACCACCATCAGTGCAGTGCCTGTTCTCAACCCATCAGGAGTTTTTTACTCGTATTCTAATTTATTGGGTGAACCTAGCACGTTCTGCAGTGCTGAGCTGCAAAACTGGGCAGGCAAGTCCTCCATCGGCATGAGCCAAACAGCAGTTTGGGTGGCACAATGTGGTCCTTGTTTTCCCATGGACAAGGAAGACCTGGACCCCTCTAAGCTTCTCCCTAACCTTGTCCCTCAGTGCCAGACCAACAGGTATCAGGGCATTGGGCATCTCAAATGCTGCTGGTCTCAAGGAAACTGTGGGAATGCAGACACCATCCTGGATCTGACCCATGGAGCATCCCGACCTCACCCAATGAGCATCTGTCATGTACCTTCCACCTAAAACCCCTTTACTCACATCCACAATAACCCATTTAGGACCATCTGAGGTGCTCTTTTTTTTCTTCCCTAGTCTCCCCAAAGCTTCATGGACAATTCCTCAGGGAAAGGAATAAAATGGGATGATGCTAAAGCAACCACCTGAAAAATCATCTATACACACAAGTAAGAAACCCCTGGCCACTTGGGATGGGACACAGGGCTGCCAGATGACCTCTAGAACAAAGCCCTTCTTGAATGGTGGTGACCAAGCTTAGGGGTACCTCTCCTTCCTTCAGTGATGCTCCACACTGCGCAGAGACCCCAACCAAAAGCCAGGAAGGCTGCAGGAGCTCACTCACCCCCACATCCCTCCTTTTCCAGGTTTTTCCTCCCTTTGAGTTGCAGACAGTGTCTGGATGCTGGCAGCCCCAACAAGGAGCGAACTGAAGAACTCAGCACCACGTATCACATAACAACTGTTCCCCTCACTAAATGCCCAGCAGTGAGCTTTTCCCTGATCCCCATCCCTGCAGACACAGTGCATGTGTTGGAATGAACACTGGCAGGCCTGTGATCCCCACAGCGATCCCGGCTTTTGCTCAAGCGCTCTCTGTGTCGTTCCACCCTGCCAGGTGAGTGCCTGGGGAAGGTGTAACGCCACGAGCTGTCAGCACCACCGGCCCGTCCCACCAAGCTGTCAGCACCTCCTGTGTGCACACTGGGCTACAGTGGCTTCATAGAGCTCAAAATAACCCGGTGCCAGAAGGAGAAGGGGAAGCGGGCAGTGAGCAGTGATGCTCTGTGCGGGGATGATGCGCCTGTGCCAGCCCTCCTCATCAGCAAACACAGATCAGCTGGGGCTCCTCTAACAGGCTTGGGTTTAAACCACTCTCCAAGGCAAACATTGGTAAAACACCTTCAATCTGTTATCTGACACTTTGGTCATTTCATACAATCCCGGACTGGTTTGTGTTGGAAGGGACCTCAAGGCTCATCTGGTTCCAACCCCCTGCCACTAGAGCAGGTTGCTCCTTGTTTTCAGGCTCTTCCTTGCTCTTCCCTTGTCTTTTGCTAAGGAACATTTACATAGCCCCAGTCCTAATTTTGCAGTAACAGGCACCAGTACTTAGATGGTGCATGGGAAATCTTCAGCTTTAGTTGTTTGGTGTGAAAAACAGCTTTCATGAGCAGGCTCAGAAATATCTATTATCCCACCAAGTCACTTCACACCACACTGTTAAACAACCAACCCAAAACAAGGCATTAAGTCAGTAGTATTAGCGCTGCCTTTGGAGCCTGGGGAGTTAATATGGGTTTACTCACAGTTTTGCTCTTGTCTTTGGAGCTCTGTAGCTGCCCCAGTGACAGTGAGGACGCTTAGTGAGTTGCTATAAATGCAAAGGAAAAGGTGTTATATGGGCCACTGACAGGAATCCCTCTGGTGTTGCAGAGCCCCAGGGGCACGCTGGAAGGATGAATCCCAGAAATCATGGAGGAATGCAGCAGGCATAGCTTGTTCATAGAGTCAGAGAGCAGTGATGCTCTCATGGGGTTCAATCCATGCACAGCATCCCGCAGCACCCCACATGCAGGACTCAGTCCCAGCGCAGCCTCCTGGCCCATTCCCATTCATAATGATAATTGGAGGAAATCCTCATTTCCTGCCAAAACCAAGTATTTTCCCTAAGACAATGAACCCTTCGCTGTGAGCTGGGGAAATGGGTTTGCTCAGATCAGCCATCAGGCAGCCTCATGGGGGATTACTGCGTATTTATGTATCTCCAGGTTGCACATCCCTCCTGCACATCCTGGCTCTTCACATCCCAAGGGACTGCGGCCGAGCACCCTTAGAGCATCACAGGGTGCTCATGCCAATAGGCTCAGCACTGCTGAAAGCCTAGCAGAGATGGTGGCAGCAGGGCCAGGCTGCTCTCCTCATGATCCTGGTGCAACGCCATGGATTTAGCTGGAGTGGTTCTGCCATGAGCAATGAGGACCCGGAACCCAGCTCATCCCCAGAGCAGGCAAAACTTCACAGAATTATGGAATCCCAGCCTGGTTGGTGTTGGAAGGGACCTTGAAGCTCATCCAGTTCCAACCCCTGCTATGGGCAGGGACACCTTCCACTACAGCAGCTTGCAACACACACAGAGCAGGCTCAGCACACAGCGACTGATCCAAGGTGATAACAGGAGCCTGCTTTTCCCCAGGCATCAAATTGAGGTTGGGATGGATTAAAGATGTGAGGGCCATAAGTAAACTGGAGTCATGTCCCTGTAACCGCTCCTGGGGCACCTGCACCCACTGCTGCACCGTGGCCTCCTGCAAAGTAAATGCAGGTTTGAAATACAAATCACTGCTCTGACACAGTCTCCATTCCAGGCTAACTCTGAGCACCTTCCCTGTGGAACAGAGAGTGAACTGCCCTCCTGGGTTATTTACAGCCACCTCCTGAAATGCTTTGGGAGGCCTTTGCAAGAAAGAGGTTCCCAAAGAGCTGTTCTCATCATCACTACTACAACTCTGCACTGAAAAGGTCCCCCAGTGCCCAATGGAGCCGTTCCCACCACTGCACCGGGCCTAGCACAAATCCAAACCCTGCCCCCTGCTCCATGGTGTCCTCAACATAAGAAGGACATGGAGCTGTTGGAACAAGTCCAGAGGAGGCCACGAGGATGAGCAGGGACTGGAGCATCTCCCATACAAAGACAGGCTGGGAAAGTTGGGGCTGTTCAGCCTGGGGAAGAGAAGGCTGCGTGGAGACCTCAGAGCAGCTTCCAGTGTCTGAAGGGGGCCTATAGGGATGCTGAGGAGGTGGGCTCTTCATTAGGGACTGCAGTGACAGGACAAGGGGTAACGGGTTCAAACTGAAACAGGGGAGGTTTAGATTGGATCTAAGGAAGAAATTCTTTGCTGTGAGGGTGACAGCCCATTTATGAGGCACTGGAATGGGTTGGCCAGGGCGGTTGTGAGTGCTCCATCCCTGGCAGTGTTCAAGGCCAGGTTGGACAGAGCCTTGGGTGCCATGGTTTAGTGTGAGCTGTCCCTGCTTATGGCAGGGGGGTTGGAACTGGATGATCTTAAGGTTCCTTCCAACCCTAACTATTCTATGATTCTATGATCCTTCCCATGCCGACAACATCCTGTGGCAGCAGATGAAGCACCTTCAAGGGGAGAAAAACCTGCTGAGATTTGCTGTCTGCAAATCCCCATGCCACTGCAGCCTCCTGGACCACGGCAGGAAGCAGCAAGCTTGGAAATATCCTGGAATGCTGGGGTTTGGGTGGTTCCTTTAAAACAGAACAACCACTCTTGACCACTGCTTTTGAGCATGTCAACTGAGTTAAGGATGAATCCCTGTGCATTATAAAAGCTGGGGTTTGGGTCTGTGTGGTGCACGAGTCCAGGGAGCAGAGGGTTAAACAGCAAGCCATGGATCAGATGTGCATCTCTGGGATACAATTGGATTTTGTCCGTGCTTGGGGCAAACACTGCCAAGCTTTGTTTGTGTTTCCAGCCCTGTCCTTCCATGTGAGCATGAACAAGGGTGCAGCACCCAACCCTGCACCCCCGGGCCCTTTAGTGGGATGGAGCTGGGAGCAGGGGGTGGTAGGACATGGTCCCTGGATACCAAGGGACCCTCCAGTGCTCAGACCCCTATTGCACCAGCAAGGGATGCTGCTGGAGGAGCCCATCCATGTGCACAAGTTCCATTCCATGCTGGAAAAGGAATTTCATGGCAAAACCAGCCATGTCCCAGAGCACGGCGCATTTCTTGCTTCCACAGCTGAATTTATTTTCAGCCCATTGTGTCTGGTGAGTCACAGATTCATAACTGGGGCAGATGGGACCACTTTGACTGTAAAACCAAAACAATGGATGTCGTGGCATTCCACGTTATTGCTATTAAAAGCTCTGATGGGTGACTAAAATAGAGGCTGCTGCAATAAATCAGCTCCTACAAGCATCCTCTGACTATAAAGTGCCTCACATGAAATGGGCACTCTGGGGCTGCACTAACAAATCAGCCCTTTATAGGAAGACGGATCTTATCTTCATGCTGCTTCTGGCAGCAATAGGACCTGGTACCTAAAAGCAAGGTTTTATTGCTGTGGTAGCACCCAAATGGCATCCCACATGAGCCTCAGGAGCTTGGGGATAGGGGTAGGTGAAACAATGCGTTGTCTTTATTGGTCCATTTGGGAAACTGAGGCAGAGAAACCTCAATGAGCAGCACTTGGTCTACCCTGTGCCAGTGGACACCAGAGATGAGGTTTGCTGCACGTCAGTGAATACACAGAGTTGTTTGTCAAAGGAACAGGGAGGGGGAGAAAACCAGAGGAGCAAACATCATTATGAACCTCTCATTTCCAATATGAACTTGAATGTGTTTCAGCTACTTGTGCTTTAGATACATAAATACCAGGGCAATGAATAACGACGGCCGCACGTGTAAGAGCCTGACCAAGTCAAAACCAGGCACCCTCCGAGGTCCTCTGCACCCTCCAAACTGATGCGCTCCTTTGCATCCTGAACCGAAGGCTTTTTCCCACCAAGCCACAAGCTGACCTTTTGCAGGCTCTCATTCGTGTTTATTTAACAAACACCAGGGCCTGGGAGCTGGAATCTGTCTCAGGAGTTACATCAACAGCAAACTATTTCCTGGGATACGTCTGGAATTCAAAGCCTCCCGTTTTGCACTACCTTTTGGCAATATTTGCCGTGGGCTCAAGTGGGTGCTGATGCTGCTCCAAGGTCATTGCTGCCCCTCCTGCCCTCACCAGCAAGGCTCCAACTGCCAAAGCTGGAGCAGAAAAACTTCTTAGGTGAAAATGGAGGGAATTCTACCCCTCGAGGAAAAGAGCTGGGTGGTCCGGGAGGAGAGGTCACTTCTCCCATCCTGCAGTTGGAACTTGTCCCCACTCAGCATCAAGACCAACCCAATACGTTTCCAACTGGAGGGCTGCTTTGCTTCAGCTTTGGGAGTGTGCAAGCTCCTTTGTGCATGGATCCTCACGGAAACTGCCATCATTCCACAGGTTGGAAGGGAGAACAAGGCAGGGGACAGACCGCTCCCAGCCATCAAGAACATTACTGATGCCGAGAGAGCTGGGCTGGTTTAGCCTAGAGAAAAGAAGGCTCCTGACGGGGAGACCTGAGAGCAGCTCCAGTGCCTAAAGGGGCTGCAGGGAACCTGGAGAGGGGCTTGGGACAAGGGCCTGTAGGGCCAGGCCAAGGGGAATGGCTTGAACCTGCCAGAACAGGGGAGACTGAGCTGAGCTCTGAGGCAGAAGCTGTTCCCTGTGAGGGTGCTGAGGCGCTGGCCCAGGGTGATGGCCCAGAGAAGCTGTGGCTGCCCCATCCCTGGCAGTGCTCAAGGCCAGGTTGGACACAGGGGCTTGGAGCAAGCTGCTCCAGTGGAAGGGGTCCCTGCCCGTGGCAGGGGTTGGAACTGGATGAGCTTTAAAGTCCCTTCCAACACAAACCAGTGTGGGGTTCTATGATTACACACCCACTCCTCTGGATCTCCATCCCAGGCTGAAGCTGTTTCTAATGCTGAAAACCACACAAACCACACATCTACACGTCAGAGGGATGCTCTCGTGATCCTTGGTGCAGATGACTCCATCCTGTGAAGGCACGTGCTCCTTGAGGACAGTGAAGTCTCTCCATGAACAGCACTGTGTGTCCACAGCAGCCACCGCACAACATGAATAGCCCTGTTGTATCCAGCATCTCAGCACCCTTCCCATAACAGGCGCCTTTCAGGCACAAAGTCTGCTCTATAACAAGTCCTTATCAGGTACACCCAGTGCTTCATCTTCACCACCTTCTTGAGCTGGTGTCCAGTGCTGCCAGTGCCCTCTCCTCCACCCTTCACAGCTACTTACAATGAACTCATAACCACAGGATACAAGAGCATATTGTGTTTTAATTGCCTTATTGCTCTGTAGCAGCTACTCTCTGTCCCATATACTATAGGCCACACTGTACAATACAGAGCTTCATGGAGAAGTACTTTGCAGCTGTCTGGGACTCCTCAGTGTACATGGTTAAACCCTCAAGGGGAAGGAAGCAGGTTAGAGAAAACTCAGGAGAAGAAGACATTAGTACAGTGTTTGTATGAGAGATGAAGCTCTTCAAATTACAGATGCTTTGAAGGCTCACAGAGAAGCCAAACCCTTGTGGAACCATCAGAAATCTTTTAGCTTCTCATAGAATCCCAGCCTGGTTTGGGTTGGAAGGGACCTTAAAGCTCATCCACTTCCAGCCCCTTCCACTGGAGCAGCTTGCTCCAAGCCCCTGTGTCCAACCTGGCCTTGAGCACTGCCAGGGATGGGGCAGCCACAGCTTCTTTGGGCACCCTGGGCCAGCGCCTCAGCACCCTCACAGGGAGCAGCTTCTGCCTCAGAGCTCAGCTCAGTTTCCCTTCTGTCAGTTATACAAATACGACTTGTTATACACATATATATATGTATAATATATATATACCACTTACATATATATATATATATACACATAGGTGTTTTGCTTAACAAACATCTGTAAGAAGGCCAGCTGTGTCTGGAAACATGTTATCTGAAATGAAAATCTCTCAGGAACACCCATACCAAAGTGTTACAAGGCAGGAAACAGAAGGGGCAGGAGATAGTGAGGGCTCCTTCTGCCTCTGCCAGGGACGATTGCAAACTGTCACTCAGGCTGCTGTCTCTGGTGTGACAGACACGTCACATCCTCACACTGAGCCTGTGTGAGGACCGCAGTCTGCTCAGCCAGGGCTGGCCATGGCTCAGCTTCCTATAGATGACTCAGACAAACCCGCTGCTGAGAGGTGTTTGGGCACACAACACCCCAAATCCTGTGGGAAATGTTGACATAGAGATGTTGGGAAGTGGTGGACACGGAGGTGGGACATGACCAGTCCCCAGGTGGACACACAGCAAGGTACCCTATGGGGAAGAATCAAACCAGATCATGGGAGAAGAAAACCAAGCAGGTGTCTCTCACATCACAGAGCATCCCTGGGAGACTCTGCTTAGCAAATCCATGTTTTCTCACCCGAACTGCTTCTTCTGGTGCCTTGCACAGGCTGAAAGCACCTGTTCCTGCCAAAATCAGCCCAGCCAGGACATCTGGGGTCCAAGCCACCTCCTGCCACCCTTACAACATTGCCCATCTCCCACATTTTTGAGGTGCCTCCACACTAGCTCTTTGAGAAACATCCCAATTCATGAGGAAATCTAATCCTGACCATTTCTGAGCACAGCCTGCCTTATGGACATGGTCATTGGAGCTGCAAGACCAAGCACTGCACCTAGGAAGGAGAGCACAGTGCTGCAAGATTAAGCCACATACCATCAGAACAACTGATGGGCTTCCAGAGGTTGGATGTTGTCCCCCTCTGCCTTGTGGCTTCACAAGGAGCTGATGTTGGAAAGCAAACCCAGAGCCCCACACTGAAATGACAGGATGGTTGATGTCCTTGTTTAAGGGTGTTCGGAGATGCCAGGCAGCTCCCCTGGTACCCGAGCCCATAGAAACTGCCTCTGGACACTGGGGATACATTGCACATCACCATCACCCGCTTGCTTGAGTATATTCCCCCCAGGTTTATACCCACTTTAAAGGCCCAAAGCAGAGCATTTGCAGGCATTCAAGTCATGCAGAAGGATTTCCATGGTGCTGTGGCTTCTAAAAGTTGTTATTATTTCAACAACCACCATGTCCATGGTTTTGCCTGAAGCCAAAGCCTCTCTGGTTTGATGCCGTACGAGTAAGTAAGGGGAGCGATATGGGATCACCTCCCCTCTCTAAGCTATGGGAATTGCTGAGAGAAGAGGCAGACCCAGGATCTTGAGGAATGAACAGCAATGGTCTCCCCAGGATTTTCCCTCCCAGCAGAACTTCAACATTTAGGTCTCTTTCTTCATTAGCCCAGTTATGTGGCCATGGAATTGCTTCCAGGAGTGGCTCCCTTCCCTCCTGCCTGCCCTGAATATCCCTCCTGCTATGAAGAAAACACTGCTTTCAGGTCAGATTGGTCCTATTTCGATTGTGGCACCGGGTTTCAGGCCTGTAACACATGTGGTTAGAGCACAAGCCCAGAATTAACTGATCCACTGCCAGAGCTGCATGCGGATCCAGCACCCAGCACCCTAAGCTCCATTCCCAAGGATTCATGGCATGCCCTGTGCCTCAGTTTCCCCATCTGTAAAGTGAATGCTTTGAGTTACACTGGGAAACCCAGTCTGGACACGTTGGTTTTCCTTTGCTTTGACTCATGAGGACCATTGCACATAAGCCATTCCCACAACATGGAAAGACTAGAGGACACATGCAGACACCTCACCACTACTTCAGCTCTTAACACCTAACTTGCCAATCTCATTCCAAGAGAGGCATTAAAACACCCTGAGGGAATACCCAAGCCTGCAGGGCTTCCTTGAGCACACTTATCCCTTGTCTCCTTCTGCCCACAAGGAATCAGTTGCTTTTCACAACGTTCCCATCCCAGGGAGGGCTCTGACTGTGCCCCACGCTCCACCAAAGGCAAGAATGTTCACCATAACTTGCCTAATCCTGCTCGTCCCTCTGTGCCAGTCCTCCCACGTGGAGAGCAGCTTGCCAGCACTGCTCCTCATAGCTCAATAGCTATGAAAACCCTGGCCCCATCCAGCTCCCGGCTTCCCTTTCTTCCCATCCTGCTGTCCCAAATCCACCTGCTGCCATGGGAACCCAAACCAGGCTGGGTTTCCTCCCTGGAAACTGGGGATGCTCCACAGGATGTGCCTTGGGCTGGATCCCAGTCACAGAGTTCCTTGGTGATGGTGGTGTTGGATGTTGGTGGTAGCAACCGCTGGGCATTCGGCCACCCAGCCTGGATCAGCAGGCAAGGAGAGGATGGGAAAGGGGGTGCCCATTGCTCCTGCCACCACCAGCACTGGGGGTGATGCCATCCCTTCCCCATTCCTACAGCGCTCGTGCTTTGCAGCAGGGGGCTTTGGGACCCTGTCTTTATGGTATCTGTGCTTGCAGAGGCTGAGTAACCTGACTTTTGTAATCCTTGGGTAACCTTCCTGTGCCAAAGCCATGTTCTCAGGGTGCCCAGAAGAGCTGTGGCTGCCCCATCCCTGGCAGCATTCAAGGCCAGGTTAGACACAGGGGCTTGGAGCAAGCTGCTCCAGTGGAAGGGGTCCCTTGGCAGGGGTTGGAACTGGATATGTCTAAGATCCAACCCAAACCAGGCTGTGTTTCAGTGGTTCGATGATGAAAGTCAGGGCAGATGCCCCTGACACGGCAGCCTCCGGGATGAAGCACAGCAGATAATGGCACTGAACCAAAACCAGGGGTGACTTCTCTGGCCAGCAGAAAGTGACAGCCCAGGGGAGATGGCCAGGGTGAAATCCCTGCTCCCACAAGGGCAGCACTGGGGTCTTCAGTCCCCCATTATCTCTATCTTCTGCAGCACGGGTGGTGTCATTGACTTTACAACTATAAACTACTGATGTGGGAAACGCTGCACCATGAAACTGCAGAAAGAGAAGCTTCATGAGTGTGAAACAGAAAGGCTGCTCACACTGTCCTTCAGTGCAGCATCTCTCTTTGGCCCTCACCAGACTCCGGTGACTTGACTTTGCAGGGAGATGACCCGGGAGCAAAACCCTCCCTGGCTCATGGCTCAGATCTGTTATCTGGTTCTGTGCAGCAGATTGAGGAGGGAGGCTGTGCTCTGTGCTTGCAAGTGAATATGAAACGTGATAACATCTCCAGAGTGGAAAATTACAGAGGCTAAGATATTTATACTGTAGCAGTATGAATTCAACTCCTAACGGGGCTGAGGTTAGGTGCCTTGGGTGCTGCCTTTACCTCCCCATGGCAGGAATGGAGCTCCTCTCTCCTGAGCTCAAAAATGTGGGGTTTAACATAATCCTGCTGGAAAAATGTGCCAGGAGGAAATGAGCATCTCCCATACAAGGACAGGCTGAGAGAGTTGGGGCTGTTCAGCCTGGGGAAGAGAAGTCTGCGTGGAGACCTCAGAGCAGCTTCCAGTATCTGAAGGGGGCCTATAGGGACGCTGAGGAGGGACTTTACGGACTG
>NDXB01005557.1:0-25417 GCA_002631895.1 Agapornis roseicollis | reverse complement strand
GGGGGCAAAAGGTGGGGGGGTTGAGTGGGTGAACGAGCTGCCTGGCTGGGTTCAAACTACAACAGTGGGAGCCAAAGAGACTGCAGGTTGGAGGAGGGAATAAAGTGACCCACCTGATGTTCAAATGAGTTTTGTGACTGTAATCAGAAAGCAGGTAGCCTGAGTTTCTACCTAATGCAATAAGCATTAGACTGTATTTCTTTCACTGTGTTCAGGTATTTTTTATTTTGTGTTTCCTCCAAATATGGGTTGTCTTAATACCTTGATATGCAGCTGAGAAGCACTGAGATAACAGTGTGGGTCCTCTGTCAGTTATTTTACTAAAGCAAATGGCAAGATGGCAAGAAAACTGAGTGATTTCACAGTGTAAAGTTGAACTACCCATCATGAAGCCAAGTGGGGTCAAGAACTATCAACAAATGTCACCCATTACAAACACCTAAATGTTTCCATAAGTGCTTTTCACAGTTTCCTAACAGCCTTCCCCTATAGTCACATTTCAGGAATTCTCTTACAGGTGAATCACTTGTCTTTCTTCCTCTCTTTACAGGCAGTGTTAAAATGGAAGAGGCTCCCTTACTCAGTTTTGGCCAGTGAAGTCTTCCCTTTGCATCTCACAATTAAGTAGAACTGTCTTATCATTTGCCTCTCCATGCATTTAGGAAACCTTTCTTGTATGTCTTTTACACATATCTGCTACAAACCTTGAGTAATGTGGTCCTTAAGTGACTTGGTGAGCCCTGCCTTGTAAGAGTTTGTGGTAAAGCAGACATTCGAGGGGTTATTGCCTCTTTCTTCCTCCTCCTGTTTGCTAAGTTAAGCTTGGTTACTGATGTCTCAGCCCTGAGGATTGCTCACTGACATGTTTAAGGGTCCTTTGCACTTCATGTGTTCAAAAAGGAAGACAAAGGCCAAGAGCTCTGCCACAGGGGGACTCTGCTTTCATTTACCTTTCTTTGGATTGAATGTGGAATGCACTGGTTCATTAGGAACCTTCCTGTAGATTTGGATGTGCATTGGATTAGTTGGTGATTTCTGGCTGAGGAAACACTTTTGGTATGTCCTTTGCACTTAAGACTTTTTCACTGGGCATAGGAACTTGGAAGAAGTTTTTTAGGATGGAATTTGTTTAAGCTTCTAAAATCTTCATGCAGTTAGAAAAGCTTTTCTCTTTGGCGTGGACTTTACACTAAAACATGCCTCAGGACTTTGATCTATAACCCTATAGCCTTTTATCTTATGGGTATAGAAACACATTACCAAGCTATGCAGCAGCGCATTTGTATAAGTTCACAGCTGCTTGGCTTTCTCTTCTTAAACTATTTTCTCCTCTATCATTTGCTTGCAAAATGCCTGCTGCAGTTGTGCTACCACAGAGCACACTTCCAAGAGGTATTAAGCCACAGATCTGTTTTCTTTGGTTACAGCATTTCCCCTGGACAGACCTTAATGAGAGGGAATGGGCTAACAGGATTTTTATACACATCTTTATGATGTGGCATCCCTGTCTATGCTTGTATCAGGTCTCTCAAGGAGCATGCTCCTAATGTTTGAATTAATTACAACAACTGTTGCTATGAGTTTGCAGCCTGACTTATTTTAAAGCAGGCCATGGAACCTCAGGATCATTATGTCCCTTTTGGGCAATGGATTGCATTTACCAAGTTAATCATCTCCTTAAGAATGAGCAAAGGGAACACTTCACTCTGATGGAATTTTATTTTAAATATGCATTTTATCACATAATGAACTGGTTTAATATGGAATAAATTATTACTCATCTTCAATAGCATTGTAATCAGCCAGAGGACATGAACCTTGGATCTTTTCACCTTTGTTCATAGAGTGGTTAAAACCAGACATTGTTCTTGTAATTGTTAACAAATGACAAGAGCTTCTTAAGAGAAGAAGAACTTAAAATCTCTGTGGCAACATTATTGCTTATTCTTTATAGTGGGTACTTTTTGTATGCAACCTATATTCTCCCTGGGAGCCAAGGTATTACTAGATGCCTGTGCTGATTGTCTCCTCTCTGCTTCCTCTGGCATTTCTCCAAATCCATCCTTCGTCCCTGCACTTAGCTGCAAGAGAGTTGGCTAAGGCTGTGCTTTTCACACTTTGCTCTCTTCACTAAGGTGATCTCAGTATGTTGTGCTTTCTTTCACTGCAGTGATTTGGGTATGATCAGCATGTAAGACACCCAGGCGATGCATTTCCATTTCTTAGCAATGTCATTACTGTTGAGATGGATTGGCCTGATGGGCATGAAAACTGCAGTGTGAAACTTCCAATCCCAGTTATGTCAAGGAAAAGGTGAAGAGCTGAAAATGAATCTCAGACTTACACTATGAAATTTAAAGCTGGAAACATCTGAGACATCCGGGCTAAATCCTCTGTGGTGCTGAGCACTTCTTTCATTACCATCTCCTGGGGTAATAGATGCTCAACAGCCCTGTTCAGCTGTTGCTGAGCTGGAAAATTTTGCATTCTGCACGAAAGATCCCAGTGGCAATAGTCTGCACCTCTCCTCTTATACATTGATACATGCAGGACAGTAAAATTGGAGAGTAAAGATGTCCTAGGACACAAGATAAGGACTGTAGGTCTAGTTGTACTCCTTGTTCTTTTATAGATTTAGTAGATATGTTGGCAGGGCATTATCTCAGGCCTCAGTCTTAAATTATTTAAACTCTGTGATTGAGAAGTAGGGCATAAGCTGTGTTACACTTCATAACTAAATAAGCTCATTTAGATCTGCCATGGCAAACACTATTGAACATCATGTTGCTATTCACTTTCATAGAGGAAGGGAGTTTAAAAATCTTTCTGGATGAGTGTGTAATTCCCCCATGATTCAGTATCCCATGGGTAAACTGCAGACCTAAAATGTCAATGAGCCTTATGTGAGCCTTATATCTAACAAATACTGAGCAAATATGGCAGAAACACATAGAGGAGAAGGTGTCTTACAGAAGACAAAATAAATATCAAGTCTTTACTTTTTTGATCTCTATAGCAATCCTCGTGTTAACTAATCATAGATTAATCGTCTATTTTTCCCATTAGAAAAATTAACAGGGCTGTTTCCTTCTTTCTTATTCAAGTTATATGATGTTTTTAGGAAATGACTCTGCCTATATGTCTGATTCATATGGAAATAGGTCACTAAGCTCTAATACAGAAAAGCAGTGTAACAGAACTGAAGCCCACCATGTGAATCAGAGAGTGTGCTATTAATGTGCTTTTGGCTTGAAGGATTATGCAGAAAATGCATTAACCACTGCAGAGAGAGTGGTAATAAGAAATGCACTGGCTTTTTTGAAACAACAAGGCAAGCATTTTGCTTGCCCATGGCTGACTTTGAATGAAAATCCTCCAACTACCTTTTCCACATATAAGTGAAATCAGATTTAAAACCCTTCTATTAGCTCACCTTTGTACTCACTGGCACTAAAGGAAACAGCCTGAATTTCCAAATATTTTTAGATGCCTAAATACATAAGCAGGCATCTGTGAAGATTTGAAAAATTTTTGAAAACCCACTAGAAGGCTGCTTGTGAGTAGGCATATCAGAATTCCTGGATAAAGCTGCTTGCATATTGCTAATATTACTGTTTCTCCCGTATACTCACTGCATTTCATCTCCTTAGGGTATTGCACTTCAGCAGCGTCGGACAAGAGGTGAACAATGTTTGAAGTGAGAAAATGCTACCAGTGAATTTTGTTGTCTTTGTGAGGGAGAATGAAAAGCAGGAGAGGTAAAACAAGGTACTCACAAATTAGGTTAGAGAATAGAAAACTTAAAAATTTGTTGTTCTTATTACACAAAACTGATTTTATCTTCAGCAGGTACTTGAGAGGTTGTTTTCCAAACACCTGCTCATCCAGCTGGGCTGAGAGGAGGTTTTTTACCCTCACTTCTGGATGAGAATGGGACACTGCACATGGGAAGATCATTTGAGATTTGCATTGCAGGTGCTCAGCCTAAGAGGTGATTCAGGAAGAGCATATTGCATACATTCTTTGCTCTTCCTTTACCCTAGCATTGCACTACAAATATGAATTATTTAGGACAGCATTTCTAAGCTTTTGTAAAACTTAAAAGTCAAGAAATCTCTCTGAAAAACACCCTGAGCACTATTACCACAACAATGTTTCTGTGTTGGGAGCTCTTTGTTGAGCACTGCTATAGCTGATACAAGCCCAGCACCAGAAACTTCTCAGGGGAGACTGTGCTGAACTGGAATGAGGATTTCACCAAAATTCTCTTCTTCTGTTGTCCCACAGGAATGCACCAATTTTGCCCACCTTCCTGAGCCCTCTTCCCCCCCACCTCCCCCGAGTGCTTTTTCATGGGTGCTTTCACTCTGCTGTCACTCAGTTTTAAGTATCACTTCACTTCGTATTTTTAGATATGAAAAGCTGAGATAAAATGTCATTTTATATCAACTTTCCAGAAGAAATGACAGGTTTCCTTTTGACTTCAAGTACCTGTGGTTTTGTCAGTTTGTTTGTTTTCTTTTTAAGGGGACCATAGAGCAAAAGTGAAATGACATCTTGTGTTACAATGTCCCAGAGTAAAACAAAAGGAAGCCTTTATCCCAGATTACCTGTGCGAGAGAATGAAGGAGATTTGAAAATCTGGTTTACCACTGAGAGAGACTAGGGTTAAAAAAATGCTTTTGATCTGCTTTCAAGTTAAATGCAAAAGCACTCCTCTGTATCTATCAATATCTTGGAGATCCTATTCTTTATGGCCTTTTAATAAACTTAATGCATACAGGCAATTTTCAATATTGGGAATTTGTGAAGAAAGTCTGTCTTGCTTCTGTGGAAACCCCCAAATAGAGTGGAACATGGGAAAAACTGAATGGAAAAGAGAGGTGATGCATTGAGAAAATACTAGCAAAAAGAACATCCAGTGATAAACAGGAGCTGTAATTCTAAGGGGGCAAACTTGGTAGAAATTGTTTATACTTCTACTGAGAGTACTGCTTCCCCAGTTTCAAGTGTCTGATGACCTTGTAGGCACATTATTGTGACAGACACTAAAGATTTGTGGCAGGAATTAATTGCAGGGCAAAACTGTCAGCTTCAGGTTATTTGACTGTAATAACCCTCTGACCTGAAGATCTTAGAAATACCCAAGAATGTGCTCTTCAGTTTTTGTAAAGGCTGAAGCAAGAAACAGTTTTCAGAAGTTATTTGGGCTTGAGTCTTCCCTGTTTTTCAAGGTGAAGAAATGTACTAAAAATATAGTCAAAGTTCCATGATTGTTCATGAGTTTTGTGGCTAAATGGTTGCTATTTGGGACAAACACTGTGATTACTCTTGAGCTACTAACCCTGTCCCCTTATTTCAGGACACTCCCAGAACTTGGCATCTGCTTTTAGATTTCATTGCCCATCCTTGTGATGCAAAATGGCATGTATAACATCTTGGGGCAGGACTAGTATTTGAAGATGACTTGCATCTAGAGCACCATCAGTCAGCAGCACTGTGGTGAGCAAGAAAAACCATGCAACCCCCGTAAGGGAGCTGGGCACCTCTAGGAACCCTGCTGTAGCATTGTCTCAGACACCTTCATGCCTTGCTTGGCCTCTTGCTAGATATACATCTGGAACCATGAATGGTGTGTGTGTTTGTGTCTTGTTCCCTTGTCTCATCCTGATAGGCCCTCCCTCCCCTTAACTCCAAGATGCTTAACCTCTTAGGCAAGGTTACTGATTTGCCCTTAGGGGGGGGAATATTGGAGAAAATAATGAGAGCAACATTAATGGTACTACAGTATTTCTGGAGAACATAACTAGCTTGAAATCAGGTAATCTTCAATTTATTACACTTTTAATTATGCTGTCCTAAACAAGGAGATCTGCCATACACTGCTCATTGGAGCTCTGCAGCTAGATAAAATTAAATTGAAATCTAAACAGAAAACATATTCTTTACACACTAGAAATCTGTTTTAAGTGGAAAAAAATGTTTTATGGTGCTTCCCCATTTATCTGGGGAAATATGTATCATCATAAGTTTTAAAATTTTTTCTAAACTTCTGTGAGAAAGAGGCATAAATCTTTCCTTTTAGCTTTCCCAGGTTTTTAGGCCAAAGAGTGGTCTACAGTGATTTCTACATTGATTCTGTAAATCACTGGAAGTGTTAACATAAAAAAAAAGAATGGAGAGGAGGTGCCTCATTACTTGACTTTATCACACTGAAACCATAAAGGGTCTGTTAAGCAAAATTTCAAATATTCCAGGAGGAACTCAGAGGGGAATTTCAGACACCAAATAGCTTTAACTGTTTCAATAAGGATCCAGAGCTTCTTTAAACCACACAAGACTACTTAACCTTCCTAATACCTTTCTGCAAGGCCCCTGTAAGTTTCTGGAATTGTTTTGTCCAGGTTTAGTCAAATGTTGAAGCTGAGGTTTAAATGCAGATGCCTACATGTCAAGAGCTTTCTCCTGTTCTTAAGGCCTCTCTGACTTGCTCAGTCTGAGTGCAGCTTCTTCTTCACGTCAGGCTGAAGGACAGTTGAACACAAAGTTAGTTTGGATAGAGTTGAAGGCAGTTGAGGGGTTTGGTACTTGATGCTCTGGGAAGATGCAAACTCAACATGGGCTCCATTTTCCTGCACTCACATTAGGAAGGATTGGCACAGGATGCAAGTCCCTGTGGTGAACGTTTGATACCAACTCCTGTATGGTAATTCATTTAAGAAAAAAACAACCCCAACAAAGGTTCTGTCAGTCCATTTTTCCTCACTCAACATTTCACTCGAGAAGAGCACTTTCTCATTCCAACCTGTGATTTAGTTTGAATTATTAGGTCAGTTATTGAGTGTAAGACAGTCGTTCACTGTTTCCTATTCCTGGGTTGTGATGCGTTTGACATAAATGAGACTATGGCTGTGCTGTTACATGGTAATATATATTACTGCTAATACTGTTGCCTTTGTCCCTGTGTCTAAACATAAACGTGTAGGTACTTTGCATTCATAACCCTAAGTCATTTTTGGCTTTTGGCAAAATAAATTATAGGACATTGACTTGCATGATGCAGGATCCATGCTGCTATGCTAAAAGGCTTACCTAGCTTAACACTGTTCCTGGGCAAACCCATGGTATGGAAAAAAACATCTGTTTGGTTTCTTTACATTCTGGAGTTCCATCCACTAGTGAGCCTCTTGGTTAAGACTTTCCTTGCATTGAATCTGCTGTTTATTTTTATAATACTGACAAGGAACATCAGCTTCATAAAACTTTCAGTATTAGCAGGCTTTTTGCAATTTCAGTTACATTGCAAGGCTATGGTGGCAACATTAATAAGATTATGAAGACAGCTTTAATTAGGTTATGATAGCATGTGTCTAACACAGCAGCCAAAATGTGCTTAGCTTATTAACAGAGCTCTGATCTTTTATATATTAATAACTTCAATGTTGGAGATTTTTATTACTCTTTTTGTTTCAGGAGCAAAACCAGGAAAAAAGGCAGAAAGAAAAAATTGTTTTGTTGTGGAGATTTTATATTGGTCTGAAATTAGCAGGCACTTACAGGAAGGTACATCTACCTTAGCTGTGAACAGCTCAAGATAGAAGATGTGGAGGTGAGGTCCCCCTCCTGGGAACATTCATCTTTCTGGTTCAGACCTGTCAGGAGGAGGGAGAGCTTCTAGGTTGTAAGGCAGCTTCCAGAAAAGCATGCTTGAATTCCTGTTCCACCATCAACTTCCTTTTGCCAAAAATCACTTCACTGAAGCACATCACTAAGAGGTGCAAAGATGCCAAACTGGCATTATGATTTACTAGATATACTGCCATTATTTCCAATGGTACAAGAATACTCATGTTGAAACACTACCTCTTTGGCATCTGCAAACTATTACGTATATGATGTGGGCAATTAAAAGAAAATTGTTCTTGTGCTAAAAATAAATAAATCTGCTGTTCTGGGCAGTGTATTCAATTAGGGATTTTATAACAAATGTTCCTTAGAATTTTGAAGTAAATAACTTGCCATTCTTGTAATCATTTTGCAGCTCAAGACATCTAAAAAACACTTATTAAATTAACATGAGTGACATTTCAAGAGAAAAAAATAAACAAGTGCCCTTAAGGAGTTTCTAATTTAAATGGAAAGCAAAAAAACAAATTAGTTTTCAATTCAAAAGAAATCAAAATTGGTATTCAAGTGAATGTAAAAATCACAGGACAAATATTACTTCATATTGGAAATTAAGGGACAGAGCAGCTTAATAGTGAAAAATCTTTAATTAGTGGGATAGAACTGAGTGGAAAATTATTAATGTGTCCTTTCACCAGTCTTTATTGCTTAATCAATTACTGTTTTTAAACCAAGATGTAATCGGGAGTCTGTAAATAAGCACTATGTTGTAACCTTTAGAATTCAAGTGAGATATGAGCCCCTGTGTTTCAGTACAGTGCTAAGGGATTTGGACTGACCCCTCAGAGGCAGTTTTGTGACACATGAGTCAGATATGCCATCAGGGCTGCATGGAAAGTCAGGATAATATCTACCTGTCTCTGCCCTAATCCTAGCCCTGTAATAGTGTGGTAATATGAACCCTGCCCACCTGCAGTATTACTACAGTGCCTTGAGAGGGCTGAGAGTTGTGTAAGGCTGTAAAATCACTCTATCATAAACTGGCAGGGCACTGGGGCAACTAGAGTCATGGTGAAATGAACCACTGTGGGGTCGCAGGTGATAATATTGACCTAGATGTCACACTATTTCTTCTGGATCATCTTGGTCCTGAATAGGAAATTAATTACTGCTGAGTTCCCATTTTCAACATGGCCACCCTTCCGCAGACCTGCTTTTTCTTGGTCAACCAGATATAGGCAGCTAAAAAGAGGAGCTAGAGTAACCGATGCTAGGTGCAAACCCAAAGCCCATTGGGACAGCCAAGGAGCAAACTCAGTCCTTAGTGGCATGCACTATTTGTGAAAGGCAGTGGGGTGAGGCTTTACATTAGCAGCAGACCTTCAGTTAGCACTAACAAGGCACAGACCGGACAAAAAACAGAGCAGAGAATGGGATGACACAAAAGTTCTGCCATAGACCCCCTGAATCAGGTTTGGATTTGAACTTACTAGTATTACTGTATTTGAACTTAACAGTATTACAAAAAAAGTTACAGAAATTCTCTTGAGGAATTTTGTCAGAAGAACAGATTTTAAGTTGTTGGCAATAGTCTGCAGAACTGCTGTCAGCAGTGGAAGGACACAAATAATCCTGGAAGTGACATCTCATCAATTCCTTTGTAAAGTTCAGAGCAAAAGAATAAGTGGAGCCATTTTAATAGATACTGATGAGAAGAAATAAATAACCCTGAAATGTATAACCAAGAGCTGATCTGTTTTAATTTAAGAGGAAGAACCAGCACAAGGAGGCCAAGGTTTGGGTGCAGGAATTCAAGTCCCAGGCAAAGGGAAAACAGTCTAGGGATGAACGTCATCAGCTGTCTTGAGACAGATACTAGGAATAAGCACTTAGACTACAAGGAACAGAAAACTGATTGGTAGGCTCACAGCTGAAATGTCAGGAAATAGGGGGTTAAAATGAGGGTTGCCAAGAGTCATGCTGGGTTAGACCTTGAAGAAAGATTGATACCAATAGTCAGTTTTGTCCTTTTGAAATAAAAGGAGAACAATGGATGACAGAATGATGCTGAATATGGGTAGGATGTAAATTTGGTAGAGGCAAACTACCATCCCATTTAAAATAGAGTGAGGAAATATCAAAGACATTCAGAACCTCTTGGATTATGGAAACATGAAAACTGCCAGAGGAGAGAGAACCTCTCCACCCAGAGAAAAGCTGCTTCATTCTCTCAGATTTAATTGAAGAATGGCTAATCTGTGTCAGAAACCACTGAAAGCGTAAGTTTTCCTGCTCAAGAAAGAATGCAAGCTATTTCTGATTTTGTGTCCCTGTCTGTTCCCATGTCATATGCACAATCATTAGAGACAGACTGCAATCAATCATTCAAATCCAAATCTTTGCACAGCACAGATATGCTGTGATTAAGGGTGCCTTTAACAGGCTAATCCTGGTCCCTGATGAGTGCTTCATAGCACAGCAACTTAGTGAAGTGACACTGTCCATTAGAAAAGGTGTTTAAGGCAATAATTATTAAAGACAATGACAGGGAACTGCAGAAGGGTGTTGAAGAATAGTATGATTCAGAACATGAGAGATACAACTCAGTGATGTTGAAGACAGTGTTGGTGCAAAAAGCAATCCCAGCTATGCATGTGCAGGGATATTCTCAGGAAGAGGAGATGGGGTGTCCTGTTGGTAGAATTCCAAAGACATCAGTTTCATGTTCACTAAATCATACATCTGCAGCAGATCTGTTTCACTTGCTTTCTCAGGAAATTTCTCTGCTTTCTGAGCTACATGGTCACCTCAGGGGCCTGGTGTGTTGCATTAGTTGACAGCAGTTGTGACTGACCCACTGCTGTTCCTTGGTCCTTCTATCACTCCTGTTTAAGCCTTGCTCCATATGCTGCCAAAGCAGCCAAGCTCTACCTTAGCTATTCCACAGGCATGCACAGCAGCTAGGGGAACTATTGTCCTGTGGAATACTTTCATATCATGTCACTACCCCATCGCCAGACTCTAGTTGGGTCACTTTTGTGAGAAATTACTGCCAAAGCTTCTGGAGGCACAATAGCTTTAATGAAGCTAGGGAATTACTCCTGTAGATGTCTGACAATCAATCAATCCTAAATTTAATTATACTGTTAAATGAAATAGGAAAGTGATGCTCTTGCAATCCACTCCTTGTTTTTTATTTTTCTGTGTAGAGTATTTCCCCCTGACACCTTGACTAATTTTATATTCAGTGAAAAATGTCAATGTAATTTAGTAAACTTATAATTATTTAAAAAGTGAGTTTTATTCTACCACTTTGCTTCATTATTATTTTCCCACTTAACTGCGGTTCCCCAGGAAGCTTTATGATACAACCAAATTGGCAATCTAGGGAAAAGTTTTCAGTTTAATGATCTTAATAGTTAATTAGGATATTGTGATGCTGGGAAGGTTGTGCCACTAGGTTGTTCAGTCAGGTGTTCAGGGCTTTAATAAAGGGCTTCTCTGAAATGAATATGGTAAAGTCCTCAGAGCACTCACACACACATCCCAGAGTCGTCTTGGGAATTTCAGACTGTGGCTACTCTAAGCTGAATGGGGATAATCTTCCTAAATCCAAAGGGTGATGGCAGAGACACTCAGGGCACTTTGTTCTTGTTGGCAATTTGTTGGCAGAGACACTCAGGGCACTTTGCCTGCCTGTTCCCAAGGGACATCCCGCCATGTTATGTGCAGAACAGAGATATTCAGAGACCATTCCTGTGGCAAAGTTCAATGTGGAAGTGGAGTTATAATTATTTAAAATATAGTGTTTATAATTCACCAGTATCCATAACTCCCCAGGAAGCTTTAATCCAAGGTTGTCCTCCAGCTCCATATTCCCTACCAGCCCTTCCCTGTTGGTGTGAACAAAGTCCAGCAGAGCCCCTCTCCTCATTGGTTTTACCTGGAGAAGGAAGTTTTCATCAATACATTCCAGGAACCTCCTTGATGTCTTACACCCTGCTGTGTTGTACCTCCAACAGATATCGCGTGGTTGAAGTCCCCTATGAGGACTAAGTCTTGTGAATGTGAGGCCATACCTATCTCTCTATAGAGGGCCTCATCCACTTTGCCTTCATGGTTAGGAGGCTTATCGCTAGCCTCCACTGTAATGTCCCCTGTCCCTGCCCTCCCTTTAATCCTGACCTATAAATAAAGTTAGTTAGAATTAGTACTTCTGCTAAGCAAAGAAGCAGCTCACACCATGGTATCTTGACTTGGTAGCTGGAAGGATCTAAGCTTCAGGACTGTGCTATGCAGAACTGAATGGCAGGTGCTTTGCGAACTCAACTGAAGGTAGTTTGCATGATGGGATTTATGGAACATAATCTCACATAGCTGTATATCTGCTGAATGCCTTAGTCCATGTCTAAGGAGATGCAAGCTCTAGGTAAGGTTTATCCTCATGTTGGGGTATTGGTAACCTCTTCTGTGCCTCCTTTTGTGTCTAATATTAATGCTGAACTTCTGTGGCTGCCTTTCCTTAGTGTTTGACCACTCAGGGGGCTTGGACTAGATAATCTTTTGAGGTCTCTACCAACCCTTAGGATTCTGTGATTCATTCAAATTTTTCTCTTGTTATTCAGCTGTCTATTGACATGCTTTTAAAGGAGATCCATTTTCTTGAGCTTCAACTCTTCTGTTACATTTACTTTAAAGGTACGTATGAAAGCAGTAGTGCCAAGCAGACTGCTTCAACACAATCTACTCCAGAAATGAGGGTAAGGAGAAAAAAAAGAAGCACACACGGTACTTATAAATTTCTTAGTAATACAAGTGGGAAGGGACATCTGGATGTTTCTAGTCCAAGGCCCCTGCTCAAATTCTGCAACTACCTTTAAAGTCCTAAAGGGTCCTTTCCAGTGTTGAAAAACTCTAACAGTGGAGATACTACCACTTCTCTGGGTCCTTGACCCAGAACTGCACCACTTCCACTGTGTAAAGTTCCTCCTTATACACAATTTGAATTTCCATTCCTCAGAGACTCCTGGATCCCTCAGACAGTCCAGCCTATTCCCCTGTTGTTTATTCCTTTGCCTCCCCCACCTCTCACATGGCATTGCATCCCCTACTTTTGAGGCTGGGGATCAACAGCACAATGTGTGAATGGCAGGGAACTGTGTGCACTGATAGACTGGCAGCCACTTGCTGAACATCCTATCTGCCTGAGCAGAGAAAAGGTAGAATCCTGTCTGCTTTTCCCTCAGTTGATTTTAACCTGTGTCTCTCTCTGTCATTCAGCTGCTGATTTTCACACCACTTGTAAGGTCTTTGTCATAGTTGAGTCTCTCACAATTATGAAAAGTCAAGAGTGAAAAGGACTGAGAGTCTGATGGCTGAAAAGACAGATGAATAGACAGAAACAGTGGAAAACCAGACTGAAGTTTTAGTCAGATTTTGGCTTTGCTACTTTTGAAAGCACAGTCTGCTAGTCAGGAGATGGCAGAAACCCAGTTCTCTCACTCACTCTCTGCTTCCTGGGACAGGGAGAGTGGTCTGACCCTTCCTGTCAGCACTGCAGGGAACAGCAAACCTGTTGAATTAGTGTGTCAGTTTCCAAGGTAGGATGGGAAGCCCACCAAGTACCACTTGTACCAGTGCCAAGTGTCAACATCAACTCCTTCTGATGTGTTCCTCAGCAAAACTATCTGGATGGAAGGCCAAGGCTGGTGGTTATGGGAGTGCATGGACTGACAGCTGGAGTAATTCTGCTCTATTAATTGCTGTTTTAAACCACACTGGTAAGTCTGACATTTGATACCTGATTCCAGTAGTCTCCAATTCATATTATCTCAGTGCAAATTCAAAGGAGATCCTGTGCTTGAGGAGGCCAAGAATGGTAGAAGCATAGTCCTCAGTGAGGACTAATCCATGTTTTATCTCAGATGTTAGCTAGGTGCAAGGCTGGCAGCTGGCACTGTGCATTAGCAGAAGCTACTGTTGGCTTGTCAGCCTAGACACCGTTTGCTTACATCATATGGCAGTGGGGCTTTGTACCCTGCTCATGGCCTCCTCTTTGTTCAGTCTGCTGTGGTTGGCCTGTTTCAGAGGTACAGAACCAAACAAGAGGGGTTTTTGGATGAAGCTTTTTGGAAAAGGGGTGTCCAACTCAGACTGTCACTTCTGTAACCTGCCTGACACAACCATCATTTGTTTTCCAGAGCAACCGCTATGTGTACTGAAGCCCTACTTCCTGGGAAGTGGCTGGACTTTGCCTGCTGATGGAAAGTAGAGAATAAGTCTTTTGTTTTCCTTTGCTTCCTTGTGTGGCTTTTGCTTTATTAAACTGCCTTTATCTTTACCCACAAGGTGTTTTTCTCCATCTTATTCTCTCCCCCTACCCATCCTCCTCAGGAGGGGACTGATAGAGTGGTTTGATAGGCACATGGTGTCCAGCCAAGCTCAACCCACCCCATGGCAGGGGGGTTGGAACTAGATGATCTTAAGGTCCTTTCCAGCCCTAACTATTCTATTATTCTGTAAGTGTTCCATATGGTATGTATTATTCAGTAGAGCAAAAGAATTCTTCACAGGATGCTTCTAGCAAGAGTAAAAACTCAACACCTATGAGGTCAAATTTATATCAGGCAACATATTGCCACAAGGGATTAATTTGATCCCTATTGCTTCAAGATGCCCTTGAAAGTATGAAAGTATGTTACAGTGTTGCCAAGCACTTAGGATTCCTCATTTGATAAAACTCCTCAAGCCACTTTGAAATCTTCTGGATGTCTGTGTGGTCTCCCTTTTGTTTGCCTCGCAGCTGCAAGAGAAAAGCCCACCACAACTAACAAAAACAGTGATGTAGAAACCTCAATTTTTCCCCACCAACTGACCAATGCCCAGCCAGTCCCTCAGCAATGGCAGCCATGGCTAGCCTCTATCCTCCTGCAGTTTCATTGCTGAGCATATGATTTGGTTTGGAATATACTTTTTATCATCTGTCCCAGCTGTGTGCCCTCCCAACTTCTTGAGCACCTCCAGCCTTCCCACTCTGGTGGTGCAGTATGAGAAACAGCAAAAGCCTTAAATTTGCATAAGCACTATTCAGCAATAGCTGAAAGTTCTCTGAGTTCTCAACACTGTTTTCAGCACAAATCTAAACCATCAGCCCCATACAGGCACCTATGAAGAAATTTAACTCTACCCCAGACAAAACCAGTGCAAGACTCTACAGAAATATTACTCTCCAGGTTCAGGTGGTTAGAAGTGAAGTAGTTACTCTAAGCATGCTGCCTATACGCTCTTCCTCACTGGGGTAGAAAATACTGGTTCTTCCAGAATGTAATTCATCCCTCTATTCAATATACTAGTCATAACCCAGGACAAGTTGCATTCTGGATTGCTCTGTCTCTCAAGACTGTCACTGCATTCAGTGGGACAGATAGACATTTTGTGCAGGCAGTTTATCTCACTGGTGTGAGACAGTCATAGAACCACAGAATGATATGGGTTGGAAAAGGGACCTTAAAGATCATCCAGTTCCAAACCCACTGCCACAAACAGGGACACCTTCCACTAGACCAGCTTGCTCTGAGCCCTATTCAGCCTGGCCTTGGACACGGCCAGGGATGGGGCAGCCACAATTCTCTGAGTGACATGTTAGGCTGAGGACAGGATAAATCCTGCAAATTGCAACTGGGTCACAAGCCTGTAATAGTAGAAATAAAATTGTGGTAATTGGAAAGACTAAGGTTGTGTGCTTCAGAATTGCTCTCTTGTAAACTTTCTCATTTTCCAAAGTAAAACTTACTGGACTGCATGTCTTTATAATTGATTCATAACCAGATTTTCAGTCTTGTTTGTTTTTAATAACAGAATATCTCCAAGGTTTTGAATTGGGAGCTGCTGCTGTTAAACAATCTGGCCCTTTTTCTTATGAAAAGTTGCTCTCAGCTTCTCTAAAATGCAATTCCTCAAAACCACCCCCCCTTCATAATTTCATTTATGAGGACAGTCTCATTATAATCTCATTATTTGTAGGCCTCAGAGTTTTCAGGATTAGGCCATTAAAGGTGTGTGTTGATAATTAGTACTGGCGTCCAATAATGGCTTTATATTTTAACCTAAAGCTTCGTTAGAGCTTACAAAAAAATGAAACTTCAATTATATGAAACCCATGTATAACTAATGAAGAAGTATTTGCTCTTTCTCATGTAAATATCACTCATTCTGGAGGGACTGCTTGAAATATTGTCTGCTGATTAATTCATCAGGATTAAAACTAAGAAGATGCTTTTGGATTTATACTGCTCTCACACAAAAAGGCACACTTCAGAGGAGCAAGTCATGCATTTAACGGGTACCCAGATAGTATGTTTTGAAAGCAGAAGATTCCCCTTGCATCCACCAGTGACAAGAAGTACAGCTTGTGATCAACATCCATCAACTCCTGCAAAATTAAACCTCTGGGTTTTGTTTAGTTACACTCCAGGTATTGTCAGAAAAATGGCTGCAATGCAGTTACTGTCTTGTTTTAAGTGTGGTATCAGTGCCCTGTTTGCGCTGGCACTGCCTTATCCCTCAAAATAGGGTTGGGCAGGGATACCAGCTGCCTCTGCCTGTTCCTGCTAAGCAGAGAAGGAGCAGAGTTTGTCAGCAGGGAGTAAAACCAGACATGATTCAAAGCTCTGCAGCAGTCTAGGCAAAACTAACATTGATACAGTACCCATTTGAGTGTTTCTCTCCTGCCCGTGCTCTTGAATCTCCCAGGTAGGAAGAAGAGATGTGAAGATGCCACTGGTCATGCTCCATGGCACTGCAGGGCTGTGCCATTAAGAAGCTGTTATTAGCTTTTGAAACTGATGGGACAGCTGACCTCAAATCCTCTTGGGCTTGGTGGAGGCGCTCATATCAAGACTGAATTACCACATCTCTCTATGATGAAGTTGTGGTGCATACTATTTGCTGTGGAGGCTGTGTAAAAGTCCTGCCACTTGGTATTTCAGTTGATTCTCTCTAACACAATCATCTCTGGTCTTGACAGTCCATTTTTTATCTTGCCCAGTCCAGCCTCCTGGACCTAAGAGAATGATGCTGTCAGCCTTTCCTCCAGGATATGTCACACAATGCACTGGCTTGATTGAATAAGCAGTTTGTATATTTGATGTATTCTGCTTTTAACACCTCACTTCCTCCTTGACACTGAGGATTCATAGCATAGATCTGTTTAATCTCCCCTCATCCTTCAGTGAGTGAAGGGAAAGCTTTTCAGCTAATCCAAAGTGGTTTCAGTACTCTTTGAAGCAGTGACAGCCCCTGCCACAGAAGTCCTAGCCTTGTAGAGAGGCAGGGGTGCCAAAAGGTGCCAAGACCCACTGCAGCAGATGTCATCACATCCCCAGAGGTTGGCTGTGATATGTCACAGGGGGGTCAGAAGAGCAGCCCCACACTGAATTGACACCTTCCAATGCTCAGAGCCATGGTAGCCTATGTTGCTATCCCTGAAGCAGGCTGCAGAAGGAGGTGTGGTGCAAATGGATTAAAACAGAGAAAACAGTCTCCAGAAAAGCTAAAACAAAGTGCCGACAGGTTTCACAAGGAGATGCATTTGAGGAAATAAACAGAAAGCAATTAAGAAAAGCAAATTGACATATTGGGCTGGATTCACAGAAGGGAAGGGAGTGATACAACTTTGTGTTTGGGGACTTTGTGCAACAGCTTGTCTGTTTCCCATTTGTTTAAAGGCAGAACAGCAGTGATATCATCTGTTGGTCAATATTTAGGGGAAAGAGCTGACAGGGAAAATAGTCTTAATCACTGAGGGTTGTCTCTGTAAACACAATGTTTATTTTGCATGTGTGCTATTCTTTAGGGCTCCTGCTTATTTCTGCACAGCCTGGGAAGAAGTTTCTGTCTGCATTTAGCTTCTTTTCTTCCTCTGTCTATAGTTTGATCTCCCTTTTCCCTCTTCCCTAAGACAACTGATGATTTGCCACAGCTAGTGGTGGTAAGATGCAGAGCAGTGTACTGATACTACTCAAATACTTTGCTGTCCTATCAGTTGGCCTTGCTCAGGCTAACTCTGTGTTAAGCAAACTGAACTGGCTGGGGGACAGGCAGGACCTTCCCTGACTGGACTGATAGGGTGCTTTCCCTATAGCTATTTCTTCTTGGGCCCACATGTATGTTTCTCCACATGGAAATCACACCACTTTGGGTTAATGTTTCTTCTATTTCAAGTCAGTGCACAAGAAAATGAAGGTGGTCAAAACTGTATGCAGTATGTCACTGTCATCTGAGACTCAGTAAGCCATTACAGCTATGTCAAGTGTAGCCTGTAAGTTAAATGAATTAAAAGGTACAGTAGGTAACATAGCTTCACCCTCTTTAGTACCATTGTGTAGTGGTGTGTCACTGTTACTAGGCCATACTTTAGAAAGAACTTTTTCTTTTTTCCTTCTGCCTTCACAGAGTGGCTCCAAGTTACTTGTAAAGGTCATTTGCTTCCTCACCTCTGGATATGAAGGATTATATTGACCTTCATGTGAAAGACACTGAACTGTCACTTCTGCAGCTGTCATCTAATGGCTTACTTACATCATTAAGTTACACAGCTAATTCAGCAAGTTCAGAGAAATGAAGATGCCAGGAAGTGTCATCTTATATCATTAAAAGACTTAAGTGGCATTAGCTTCTCCACTGATAAAGCTTTGTTCCATGCCTCTGTGTAATATTTGCCTTTATTAAGGAGTCAATTTCACACTGGTCTTTTGTACAGGAAATGGCAGCTGGATCCCAAAATGTTCCTTAACAGCTTCTTTTAAGAGAAGTAACCTAATAGGCTGAAGAGGCAGGCCACAGAAACTGGAATGCTACACTATAGTGTACATAATACAAAGGGAAGAGCTGCATCTCTTGTACTGAAAAGTCTGTTTTTAACTCACCAGTGTCCAAATTAAGGACAAAAATATGCACAGACAAAGGAAACAAGTCCATTTTCTCTGGTGGGCTAGCAGTGACTTTCCATGGTCAACCATGATGCCTTGAAGTGAATCCTGACTTTCCTCCCTCACCACCCTTCTGTTCCTGCCACACACTGGTCTTGGAGGTCAGAAACTGGATTCCTATTAGGCTGATATACCCTGGTAGACAGATTACAGAACTGTGTCAGTCCAGTGTGTCCTCCTTAGTCTATAAACTTTTCCTTTCTATGAAGATAAAGCAAACCCATGTTTCCTGTAATCACTGGAATTCTTTGGGTCTCTCTTGAGAGAAGTGAGCAAACATAAGCAGGAGAAAAAGCAAATATCTATTTCCAGCATGTATATCTAGACAGAACTATTGTACTTACCACTTTGTAGCTGACAAAGTTAACTGCTGAGATTGCTAAAAGGACAGGTCTGGCTATCTGCCATTTTCATTAGCTGGAGATATGTTTTTCCCAGTGATGGATTTGTTACAGGTTCTGTTATTGTGTCCAGCCATAAACAACACTCAGCTGTAATGCCATCAAGTCTCATATCAAACCAGGCTGCAAGACCAAAGCAAGTACTAAGACAGAGCACGAGTCAAAATGATGCTATCCCATTCATTATATGGCATGTCTACCTGGATCTGTGCATGTGGCATAAATATCATCCTGACAACAGATTGCCTGCATCTCTTGTTAGAGTGATAATGAGCATGATTTGAAAGACCTGCTGCATGAGATTCAGCTGTGAGCTGAAAGCCACAGAGGAGAAACAGATGGATAGATGCTTTCTTTGATGTGAAATGGTCTTAGCAATCTCCTACCCACCTCAGTCCTTTAAACTGCATTCGCAGCTGATAAGGCATTTCTGGAGCAGTTGTATTTGCGTGAATTCTGAGATTTTCAAACTGACCAAAGCAAATCAATTCTTCAAATGGACTTAAGGTGTTTCAAGTTTTGTTCTTTGTGGGGCTATTCTGGGGGCAGTACAAGGAGCTACAATATATACCATGGATACAGTGGGTGCCCAGAAAGTCAGAATGTGCGTATGTGTTGTGATACTTGCTCTGGCATATTTGCTGTAAACTGCATCACATGCTTGGTATTCCGTTTTCCCCCTTGAGGAGGGGAAATACATAATTTGCCTTTTACAGGCTGATGCTAAAGTCTGGGTCCTCATTCCATTGGGACCTGTAAGAAGGTGTATTGGGTTTGTGTGTCAAGGTTTTGGTAGTGGGGAGGGTTACAGGGGTCGCTTCTGTTAGAAGCTGCTGGAAGCTTCTTCTATATTCAATAGAGCCAATGCCAGCTGGCTCCAAGACAGACCCACCTCTGGCCAAGGCTGAGGCCATCAGACCCACCATGGAAGGCAAACAAGGCTGTGCCAAAAAAGAAATATTACATGGTCAGCCCACACGTGGCTGATCTGTCTGTCATCAGTGTTGAAACTTCTGCTCCCAGACTGGATGCTTGTTAATTTTAACTAGGACTAAGCTGACAGAAATGTTCTCAAATCCCTGAGTTTGCAGGCCACTTATCAAAGCACTTCATAAAAAATTGTGTGAGTGACATATCTCAGTTTCCTCCACAATAAAGATGGGGTTGACAGCTGCACTGGTGACCTCAAGGGATTTCAGCACCCTGGTAGGTACCTATATGATTTTGCAGTCTCCAGGAAGAGTTGAGCAAAGTTGGTCAGGTAAACAGTAAAATATTCACCTCACCCCTGCAAGGATTATTAAAGGGCAGAAGGTATTTTACTATTAGTATTTCTTGTTTTGTTTGGTTTATTTGTTGGGGTTTTTCTTCTTCTTTCAGAATCCTCCATCAATCAGTGGTTTCTTTTTAAATACATATATATATTTATATACATGTGATCTTTAAAATACTGAATCTGCAGGTCTTGGAGATGTGCATGGAC
The DNA here is from genome assembly GCA_002631895.1 of Agapornis roseicollis. NCBI lineage: Eukaryota > Metazoa > Chordata > Aves > Psittaciformes > Psittacidae > Agapornis > Agapornis roseicollis. The sequence continues at coordinate 4,919 of NDXB01005557.1, read as the reverse complement.
TATCCATCAGTGCTGGACTGTATAGGCTTCCATAGTTGGTGGCTTTCATATGTGAACTGGACCTTAGAAACCAACAGATGAATTTACAAGACAGATTCAAAGTCAAGACACAAATCCCTCAGAGGAGTACATCTGCCTATGTGTAACATTGCACCTTTAAATTGGCTCATGATAGATGAAAACTGAAGTTCTCAATCACAAGGCTCTTGTGGTAGAGGCTTTAAAATAAGGGGAAGGGATGAAAAACCTCTGATGATATTAGAAGAGTTGATTATAGTGCCCTTCTGGTCTTTCTTCCCTTCAGCACTTCTTTCCTGCTATGTATGTCCTTTTGGGATGTGATGGAGATGGGTGAGGTTTGCTTCTTTACTGGGCAGATTCCTCTCATTTAAAAGTCAAGCAATTCACTTTGCTCATAGTGTGTTTGCTGCCTTTGTTGCCAGGCAGGCCCTGACTCTGTACTCTCACTGAGTCATTGTGTAGGCAGATGTTGGATATAGCACTTGTCACTCTATAAATCCTGCTTTATTGCTTACACTTGCAGAATAGCAGTACACTAACCAAGCTCAGCCAAGGTGTTTGGAGTATCTGACATGTCAGTCTTGTGTGCGTGGTAATCTGAGCTGAATGGAGCTGAGCTGCAGGGCTTTGCAAAGGTGCTTTCAATTCAGAGCTGAGTAGCCTGCTGTTGATGCAACAGGATTGAATGCAGGGCCTTTGCATACCAGAAATGTCCTCTGTGCTCCAAAAATAAAAACATCTTTTTTATCCCTATGTAGCAAGCTCAGCTTCTTCCCTGTCCATCTTTCCCACTTAAAATGTCGATAACAAACCCTATGCAGGGCATTTCCAAGGACTGAGAGCCAGAGAAGGTTAATAGACTGAGGTATATCTAAAGGCCATCAATTCTTTGCAGGCAGCATTAATCCCTAAGAAATGACCTGTTCCTTAATCATTATTGCTCAAGTGATTTTATTCCTGACCTTTAATCGATGTGGCAAAATGCAAGAGCCAGGATTTTCCACAGGAGGATTTTCATACATATATACTGATATTGTCATTTTTAAGGAGTAATTTTCTTTTAAATGTCTCCCACCTGCAACTAATTTGATTGATGCTGCTGAAAAAGCTCAGTTTTGCCTGTGATAAGAAGACAGAAGTTCAGTTTTAGCTGTGTTTTGGGGGATGATGAAGATGACAGGCACTTCCTCTCTTCATATTGCTCAAAAGTTTTCTTGGATATTTCTTATGTTTTCACACTTCAGATGCTTCCCTAATCTATACAGCTCTTAATTACTGCCTGGACACATATTTGTGCATAAGACACAGACTTGGCAATGACTGACATGAAAGCATTAGTAAGACTAGTGAGACCACTGGTGAGGAGAGGGAAATGGATGGTACCAACTGAACAAAGGGAACATGATTTATAAATGACATACGTTGAGTTCTGAGCAGCATTTAGGGATGCTTTGTGCTAGTTCTGCACAACAAAGATGCCCTCCAGCTATGGATGTATTGCCCAGGTGATATGGGATCTTCCAGCAGAATCAGTGTGTGGTAGCAGATTCTCTCCCTGATCACTGTGGGCTGTGTCCAGAATATGCGTGGATCACCTTCCCCCCTTGTCATGAGCAGCTCTGAACTATGAGCTGCCACAACAGTGTAGGGAAGGTTCAGGGCCCCCTGCAGCCTTGGGGCACAGTCTTCCTTCAAAACCAACCTGTGACAGTTCTCTGAAGGGTAGGGTGAACGTGCATGGAGCAGGCAATGGTGAGAAATCTGGGGGGCTATGCTTTTGCCTCAGGACACCCTCTCCTGTGACAGCGTCATTCTTGATTGCGGCCAAAAGCCCCATGGAGGAAAAGGCAAATGTTCCTAGCAGTATTTATATGTTGTGTGTTAGAATAACAATTGTGTGGCAAGTAACAATTGACTGAATTGCTCCTCACTCTAGCTCTTCATTTTCACTTCCTGAAAGCTGTTTGGCTAAAACAGTGTTAGCAGTGACAGCAGATGAAATAGAGGAGATTTAACTAAGGTATTTAAATCATGAAGGACGTAGTTAAAGTTGCTGTCTCCTATTATAAGAGAATAAAGGGCTCACTGGATGAAGTCAATGGGCAGAGCATTTGAAACAAATTAGAGGACGTACTTCTTCATGTGATGTGAAGTCAGCCTATGGAATTCATTACCACATCAGGTCAGGGAACCAAATGCTGCAGGCAGACTGAAAAAGGGGCTGCATAATTTTATAGCCAATAATAAGTTTGTATCTGTGGCATACAGTCAGAGTAGCAGTTGTGGTGCTCACAATACACACTGATGTCAGCAGGGGTGGTCAAACAAAGTGTTTCTCCTTGAGTTCTGCCTCATGAAAATGCTGATCTTTCCCCTTTGTCAACCTGAGGGCTACAGTTCACTGAGATCAACCCACTCTGCTATCTGTCCTAGGAAAACCAGGGTACCCTGTTAGTGTTTTCTCAGGGGAAGGAAGGTCAGGCAAAAGCTAGCCTGGCAACCTTTGGCTAGATCGGTAAAGTTTGGACTGTTCCAAGAATGTGTTGTGCATACCTTCAGAAAAGCAGTGTAAGTTCATTTTCTGTGTGTAAAAATGTGGTGTCAGGAACTGGCAGCACAGCTCAGACCTAGGATCATGGTAGGGTTCTGCTGGAGGCCTAAACCAGCTGCTTCGGAGGAAATCCAAGAAATCCTACAGCTGCTAGGTATGTCCCTGCTGCAGGAATTTCTTACTGGTCTGTCAAAGGCAAACAACCTTGTGTTCTGCATCCAGAAGGGCAAATTGACATCCCTGGGAGGATTCTGGTCTCATGCCACCACCTCAGTGAGTGCCTGCCTAACAGATAAATCATGTGGAGAGGAGATACAAGATTTCCTTGTATACTCTTATTCTCTCTTTTGTTCAGTTTTTTTCTTTCAGTCTCATGCACCCACACTGACCTACTGCCAGATACAGCCTGGGCACTTGTCCATGTGCAAATTGAGTGACATTTTCCTAGGTGGGGAGAAAACTGAAATCCTATTGCTATCCAGGGACAGAACCCAATCCAACACAGGAAAAATCAGGAGACTGGATTGGTAATAAGAATAGGATCTTCCACTGGATTTCATGTGTTCGACTTAAGTTTCAGCAGCCTTTCAGCACAGATATCCAGGAAATTAAAAGTCATATTTTCTGGTTGTCCAGAGCTGCCTTGCCTTTTGTTTTCTATATCAACAACACCATAGCAGATTTGCCTTACCTACAGAATAAACTGCAGTGACAGCTGCTTATCAAAGCTGATATTAGAGGCTGTGACACTCCGACCTTGAGGTAAAGTGCCTGAGATGGAGCCCACCAACGAGGAATCCATAACATAGTCAAACCAGATGAAATAATTAGAAGACATGTTAAATGCCTGAAACCTCTCAATGTGTAGGGATGGAAATTACTTTCAAAATTGCGATTGCAAGCCTTAGCCTCTGGTTTTCAGTGCACAAAGAGGGCATGATTTCTCTATGAGTGTATTACTGAAGGTTTTCTTTTACCAGTTCAACAAACTGAACTCTGTCAGACCTAGAGATTCAGGCAAGCATTTTAACTCAGTCAGGTGTCTGCCTGACTAGAGAATGCTTTTAATCTCTGAAAAGCATGCAAAGTGTGCAAATGTATATACAAACAGGACTTTTATCAAACAATTAAATGGGAAAAAGTGGAAGAACTTTCCTGATCTTTCCTTGCTCCTTTAATATTCCCATTTATAAAGGACAGCTGCCAATGCACAACACAATTTGCTCAGGCATAGAAGGGCAAGAGATATCCTGCACAATCGCAATTCAATTTGTTCTCCTGGGGTCAAGACTTATGACTATCTGAGAAATTATGATATAATTTTCCTCAGAACAGCGCTCTTGTTAAATCAATTTTCTCTCTTGTCTGCTTTCCACAATTTTGAGTAAAACATTGATTTTTTTTTTGTGGGTCTAATGGAGCAAAAGCAGTAAGCCAGCTACTGCACAACCCAGAAGCTTAACATAGGTCCTTATAAGCTGGGAGCTCTGGGGAATGTATCTGAAAAGGTAAAATAAGTGTGGTGGTCTTGGAATACATGGGCAGATCAACCATGGGCCAGGAGGGGTTAGTAGGAGGCTCAGTATGCTCAGAGAGGTATAAGAGATAGAAAGAGACATGTTTTAGACGAAAGAAATGTTTGGAGTCATGGAAGAAAACTAATGTCTGTGATGGTGGAAAACTCAGACTACAATGAAAACATGGACCAGGAGTAACCATGACATGAATCTCTGCTGGCTAGGATGAACACATGAAAAGAGGGGGAGAGTAACCAAAGCACAGAGCAGTGCTGGCTTTGGAAAAACAAGTTTCATTCCTGTGGGAAACTCTTCCCCAGCATTCTGTTTTGACCTCAATCTCGTGCAATGTTACAAGAACAACCTCTAATGGCAGGAAAGGTTTCAGGAAAGTTGTGAAGTCATATTTGGTAAAGGTCATGTTTATTCTTATCACACAGAATCCTAAGGGTTGGAAGGGACCTCCAAAGCTCATCTAGTCCAACCCCCTTGCGAGAGCAGGGAAACCTAAATTACATCACACAGGAACTTGTCCAAGTGGGCCTTGAATATCTCCAATGTAGGAGACTCCACAACTCCCCTGGGCAACCTGTTCCAGTGCTCTGTNCAGTGCTCTGTCACTCTCAGAAAGAAGTTTCTCCTGATGTTCATATGGAACCTCCTATGCTCCAGTTTACACCCATTGCCCCTTGTCCTATCACTGGACAGCACTGAAAAGAACCTAGCTCCATCGTCCTGACACTCACCCTTTACATATTCGTAAACATTGATGAGGTCACCCCTCTGTCTTCTCTTCTCCAAGCTAAAGAGACCCAGCTCCTTCAGCCTCC